>JAJQOW010000540.1:55000-70000 GCA_037975125.1 Latrodectus hesperus
TTTTTATATATGGAGAAAGATACTAATATAGGTGTCACACTAAAAATATCGGAAACATTTCAAATAAAACAGAAGAAAAAATATACCGAAGAATAAAACAAGAGGACATTAATATGATTTTGAAATTCGAGGAAATATATATGCTGTTTCGGTATATAGAAAGCACAGTTACTGTTGAAGAAAGCAAAATGATTTTTAAGTCCTGATACTGATTTTACCATAAATTATCTTTAAAATTTTAACTTGTATATTACACAATGAAATTAAAGATCAAACAAAGAGTTTTACAAAAACTATAAAAGCAATTTCTAGCCAATAATTTTACGATTTTTGTATAAACGCTATTTTAGATTGCAAAATAAATTTTTCCGAGGAAATATCTCCATTTTCTCAGCATGAACATATTCAACTTTAAATACTTATCAAACTCAAATTCTCAAACAAATTCAATCTGCTCACTTGACTACTGCTTTACAATACATTTTTATTCTGTTGAAACGAGTCAAACATTTATAAATTATCAGCCAAATACAGAAAAATGTATATACATTTGAAATTAGTTATTTACAGTAGAAATTCTTTTTCAGTAAATCACTAGAATTGACAGCGGCGTAAAACTAACAACATGTAATTTTCTAATTAAATAAAAAGAAAAATTTTCATTACTCTAATCGATGTTTTCAATAATGACTGCATTTGCATTGCTAAATTTTGTCTAAATAATTTTATTTCTGGTTCAATCAATTTATGGATTATACCTGACTTACAGTTTTCTATTTAGTTTTGATTTTACTAATAGAAATAGCGACATAGATTTCAAAGAACTTATTAAGTTATCAACTATAAAGTCAAAAATTAAATCGATATAATTAAAAAAAAATTAGAACTTATATTAGATATTTTCAAATACGGCATATCAGAATAAAGAAAAATCCAAAAAATAAAAAAATATTTATTTTAATAGAAGATGCAGTTTAGAACTTAAAACATAAGGTTATAAAGTTTAACATATCTGTGTGTGTACATTACAAAGGAATTTCGTAAATAAACTCTTAGAACAGTTTTTTGTGTCTCGAAGTGAATTTTCACACACATTCACAGTTAAGACAAAAACTCTCAAATGCTAGAATACTTATATAAATATATGATTTGGTTTCGCCAGGGAATTTTAACATTATTAAGATCATACGAATAACAATCAATAATATTACCTATATTGATTGCCACTCACCCTATCTGGTGGTCAACGTGCCTGACTGCAGATAGGAAGTTCCTGGGTTCGAATCCCGGTTCGGGCATGGATGTACTTTCTCTTCTGTCTTTGTTTTTTGTTGTATGAATAGATTGTGAATGGTTGCCTACCCTATAAACGGGTACCTATGGCTCGTGTGTACTGAGGAAGTCGGACTCCACACCAAATTAATGTTCAGTTGGAAAAGTGAAGCAGAGCAACCCGTATTGTCATCTTAGCTGGCACAAGACAACAACAATGCACATTGAACATCAAAATGTGCATGAAAAATCAATATTCGTAGAACTGCATCCCAACTCCTAATTAAGCAAAAAGCCAATAACTTTCATGTAGGTTATTTGCATAACAATATTTTTGAAAGGAACTCAAAGCGATCAATCAGGTGCAAATATTTTGAGATTTTTCTAACAATTGATGATTTCTGTTCTGTTTGTCGTATCATAAATCCGCACTCACTCTCATGAAATATACAAAGAATGAATTTCAAATGGAAAAATTTAATGAGATTGCGAAATAAACTATGAATTTTTCCTCCTCTCTAAACCTATTGAACGCGGATCTTTTGAAAACCTCACGGAATTTCTGCGTTTCCCTATTCGCTTTGCAAAGATCCCTTTTTTGCCACTCATTCACTTTTATTCCCTATTCAATTTCTTTTTCTTCCACAGTTGTCTCCCTCTCCAGGGAATTTATTGTACTTTTTCTAAGAAATACATTAAGCAGAAAACGGCGAAACGATATTTTTAAGCAAAAATATCCTTGAAATTTAAATCTCGTTATTTGAGCGTAAAGTATATTAAGAAAACCAGAAGAAATGAAAGAAACTTCACCTTTTAAATGATACATGCGTTTGTGTTAAGAAATACAAGTGTTGATTTTCAGGTAGGATTTGAAATCTTCTTTTAATGAATAATTCCAAAAATATTTCTTAAAGAATATTCTTTGAATATTTGAGATTTTACATTCTTTATTCATTTGAGAATTTCTTTTTAATGAACCTGAAATTTAAAAAAAAGCGATCATGTCTATTAGCTAGAAAAGACGGGATCAAATGTTCTTAAATTCTATTTATAACATAAAATCTTAATGAATTCCCCGGAAATTTTTTTATATTTCAAAGAGAGAGTGTTTCTAAATTTTTATTTTTAATTTAGTAGTCATTTAAGTTATTTTTATTTATTTTAATGAGAATGCTTATTTCTAAACTTTTACATTTTAAAATATCTATATTTTAAATAATAGCTAATTCGCTAAAAATATGGTATATTGTATGTAAATTTATATTAAATTGAAAAGTTAGTGCTATAAAATAAATTAATAATATTTCCCTTGTTTAAATTTGAAACAATATGTAATTTTATAAGTATATCACATAAAATTTAATCAATGAATTAAAAAATATAGAAGTAACTGAAAATAATGCTTTAATTTTCCTATTAAATCATGATCGGTTTGATTAATTAAATTTCTTGTTCAAAATAATATTCTGTTATTTTGAACAAGAAATTTGTTGGAACTGTTGGTACATCATGATTACATTCAAATTTTTGCAATGTACACAAGAGGTGTGTCTGTAAGAAATAAAAAATTATTTAATCATTTATATATATTCACTGTTAATTGTAATATAAACTTAATATTATAATCAGCAGTAAGGATGTATAAATGAAAATATAATCTAAGTGATAGAATGTTTTAAATATAACAGGAAATACTATGTAAAATATTTTAAAAATCATATTATAGAATTTTTAATTTTAAAACTTATCTTTTTTTAAAATACAATACATACTGAAAATTTATAAAATAAAAAAAATTGAGAAAACTTTAGTTACTTATAATTATGCTTTAGAGCTAATAACTTTAAAGTGTTGACATTGCACCAGCATGCCTCTCTGTACGTGGTCCTGAGTTGAGCTCTATCTGTTAGATAGAAGCAGCCGGGTGTAGTCTTCGTGATTTTGAAGCAAGGATCAAGCAGAAGACCCGCAGTACTTGCCCTGCCACCCCAGAGGTATAACTTCGCTTGAAGTGACAGTGTGACTACGAACAGTTTTAACGTGCCCCAGGCGCCATCAGCGAACACGACGGATTTTCGGTTATGCCGGATTCCAACTCACTAGCTTCCGATCATGAGAACGACGCTAACCAACCAGGCCACCGCGGTACTATGGTTTGTTGTAGAGCCATGTAGTTGTTATATCACCAGCACAGTTATGGTACTAACTCTGAGTGGGTTTCACCGGTTGGATAGAAGCTGTCGTGTGTAATCTTCGTGATTTTGAAGCAAGGATCAAGCAGAAGACCCGCAGTACTTGCCCTGCCACCCCAGAGGTATAACTTCACTTGAAGTGACAGTGTAACTACGAACAGTTTTAACGTGCCCCAGGCGCCATCAGCGAACACGACGGATCTTCGGTTATGCCGGATTCCAACTCACTAGCTTCCAATAACGAGAACGACGCTCTAACCAACCAGGCCACCGTGGTACTATGGTTTGTTGTAGAACAATGTAGTTGTTATGGCACCAGCACAGTTATGGTACTAACTCTGAGTTGGGCCTCTATCAGTTAGATAGAAGCTGTCGGGTGTAGTTTTCGTGATTTTGAAGCAAGGATCAAGCAGAAGACCCACAGTACTTGCCCTGCCACCCCAGAGGTATCATTTCACTTGAAGTGACAGTGTGACTACGAACAGTTTTAACGTGCCCCAGGCGCCATTAGCGAACGCGACGAATCTTCGGTTTTGCCGGATTCCAACTCACTAGCTTCCGATCATGAGAACGACGCTCTAACCAACCAGGCCACCACGGTACTATGGTTTGTTGCAGAGCCATGTAGTTATTATGGCACCAGCACAGTTATGGTACTAACTCTGAGTGGGTTTCACCGGTTGGATAGAAGCTGAAAGATGTAGTCTTCGTGATTTTGAAGCAAGGATCAAGCAGAAGACCCTCAGTACTTGCCCTGCCACCCCAAGATATATCATTTCACTTGAAGTGACAGTGTGACTACGAACAGTTTTAACGTGCCCCAGGCGCCATTAGCGAACGCGACGAATCTTCGGTTTTGCCGGATTCCAACTCACAAGCTTCCGATCATGAGAACGACGCTCAAACCAACCAGGCCACCGCGGTACTATGGTTTCTTGTAGAACCATGTAATTGTTATGGCACCAGAAGAGTTATGGTACTAACTCTGAGTGGGTTTCACCAGTTGGATAGAAGCTGAAGGGTGTAGTCTTCGTGATTTTGAAGCAAGGATCAAGCAGAAGACCCACAGTACTTGCCCTGCCACCCCAAGAAATATCATTTCACTTAAAGTGACAGTGTGACTACGACCAGTTTTAACGTGCTCCAGGCGCCATTAGCGAACACGACGGATCTTCGGTTTTGCCGGATTCCAACTCACTGGCTTCCGATTATGAGAACGACGCTCTAACCAAGCAGACCACCGCGGTACTATGGTTTGTTGTAGAACCATGTAGTTGTTATAGCACCAGCACAGTTATGGTACTAACTCTGAGTGGGTTTCGCCGGTTGGATAGAAGCTGTCGGGTGTAGTCTTTATGAGTTTGAAGCAGGGACCAAGCAGAAGACTTCCAGGACTTGACATTTCCACCACCGAATGCATCACCTCACCTGGAGGACATTGCGATCAGTTTTACTGTGCCCCAGCCGCCTTTAGCGAACATGCCGAACTGGCAGCCGAATGGTGAGCGCTCTTGCCTTCGGTTCAACAGTTCGTGGGTTCGAATCCCACCTTGGGCATGGATGTTTGTAGTGGTTTGGAATCCAATTTAAACCGTAGGACCAGGTCTAATTAGCCTTCGTGTGCAAAAAATGACCGTTGAGTGACAAACAAACCAAATCTTTAGCGAACACGATGACATTTGATTAAGCTGGGATTCAATCTCACTTTATTCTCACTTGAGTGAGAATGACTCCCTCACTATCTAGGCCCCTGTAGAGCCATGTAGTGCTGAGTTCTGTCAAATAAATATTTGAGTGCAATCATACATTCCAACACGATGCAATATGTAACGATGAATACATAAGCAATGCATGCAGTATATAACAATGTACTAGTACAAAAATATTTCTGAACCTGTGCTGAAATACGCGTGATCATTTGTAGTCACTCTTAAAATAAATCCTCCAACTTTACTAAATGTTTTATATTATCATAAAAAATATAATAATAAATAAATATTGTTTTATAGTTTAAGTTTAAATTAAGCTTAAAAACTTATAATGAATACTTAATCATAATGTAAATTTGAGAGACATTCAAAAGGACTAATAATGATTCCTTAATATGTTCTCTGAAAGCCTGCACCACATTCCGTAAATTTAATCTTTTCCTACAATTTCTGAAAATTTTAATATTTTCATCTACAGAGTATATAAAATATGATATGTACAGTGAGTAACAATGGAGAAAAATTGGAAACGCATCTAAGTAAGGAAATAATTTTTTATTATTATATGCTTTTTAATTGTATTATATATACATTTGTTTAGTGAAAATATCTTGTATTTTAGTACATTTTATCTTAAAACTAATTTTAATTTATAAACAAGATGAATGAAGTGCACATTTCTGAATCTAAAATTATATTTCTGTTCTTTTTTTCAGGAAGAAATTTCAAAATTCATCAAGTGATTTAATATACATTAAAAAAAAAACATTAAAACTGTTGTATTCGTAAAATGAGCTGAGTTAAGAAAAATTTATTTTGATGACTTAAGCCAGTTTTCTATGCTTATTAATACTCTTTTTCAGCATAAATTTTCGAGAATTTCAAAATAGTTTTTTTTTTTTACATTTAATTTTACGCGAGTAATAATATAAAAATTATTATTTTATTCTTAATATGAATCTTAGGAAGCATGATAAATTTATTCTAACTGTACATTTGGGAAAATAAAAACTTTAAATATTACTTAGTTAGTGATTTTAAAATAATTTATTTATTTCATTCACAGAATAAACCATAATGTTAAAGAGGAGTGAAAGAAAAAATAAAATATCATTACGATTATTTTTCTTAAGCTTGGAGAGAAGTTAACTGACAAAAGAAACTGAAAAATCTCAGTAAAATAGTCGAAACCTCAATATTAACCCTCTAAAGAAATTTATTTCCCGTACTTTACTAATTTTCAAATTAGGGCAACTTTACTAATTTAAATGCTCTTATTCTATATACAATGAAATCCTGAATATTATAAATTCTCTGCAATAATAAATACAGATAATTAGCTATTATTTATGTATATCCTAAGATAAAAATCATACTTTTTGGAATATCCGAAATATTCAAGACTTTTAGTTTCATAATTTGCATATATAAACACACAGACGGATAAAGTATATAAACTTTAACTATATAAATTTATAAAATATTTAAACTCTAGGATATATAAATTTGCTTAATCACAATTGACTAAAAATATAATTAAATATACTTCTAGGTAAAATATCTTCTACTGATGATTAATTTAATTTGTGATAATAATTTAAATATCCACCTCATTAGATATATTTTCTTCTTAATAAAAATACAATTCATATTTAATTAACTGTCATCTGTGTTGTCATCTTCCATTTTATGATGTATATTTATTTTATCATCAGTGTTTATTAATTTATTTGTTTCGTAGATAAGTCTATTTAGAACTAATGTAGTAATAAATAAAAATGTATCTATATAAAAATATGAACTATAATATTAAAAACTGATATGTGTATACATCAAGCCAGTGTTTGCTACATGGTATAAAAAATCAAAAATGTGTTCAAATGTAAGAATAACAATCATCAACAAATTTAATCAATACAGGACAATGTTATTTTAAACAATTGTTTTCTATAACCTCTATTTTAGTGCTCATTTTGTTAGCTACCCTGAATTTTTTCGTTTTAAATTAAATGCGATGTTCATAAGTATGTTACAATTATAACAAAACAAATTAAGCATTTATAACTACTGTAAATACTATTTCTTGTATACATTTTTAAATTCATGTCTACAAATGTTATACATAAAGACTAATTACTTTGCAGCTAAGAAATTTTTTCTCATTTAAGATTAAAAATGTTATTGAACTAGAAGCAAACATACACAAATGAATGTTTAAAAAAATACATTTTAGTTCTTAGGAATTATTTTCAAGCATCCTTCAAAAAAATAATTTGTATAAATTATTAATGGCTATGGTGCAAAGAGCTTTTCTGAAAAATATATATTCTTCTAAATAAAAAAAGAAATATCAGAATATTTGTTAACAGAGTTCTCTCTCTCTCTAAAGAATATTGTTGTTACTAATGACACTTGGACACGCCAAGCTCGCTATGCCTTGGGTATGCGAATTTAAGTCAATTGCTTAAATTGAAAGTCTTTTGCTTAAATCAGAGCACCGTGAATGTGAAAGTACGACTTTGCTCTACACACATGCTATAGGTACCCGTTTATAGGGTAGGCAACCATTCACACTTCATTCATACTAGGAAAGGACAAGGACTGGATAGATAAAGAAAGTACATCCATGCCCGAACCGGGATTCGAACCCAGTGCCTCCTTATCCACAGTCACTCGTTGGCCACTATACAAGTTGGGCGACCTAAAGAATTTTAAATTACATCATGTTACTAAATATGAATTGAAATAAAATTATATCAACGCACCACTTATATTCAAAAAATTTTTATGTATTATAATTGTATAATTTTTGAATGATTTTGAACTTTGAATAAGGAAACAAATTCTGAATTTATTTTTAGCTTTTCTTCATATTTCTTAATAGCAATTATTTTTTAAACGAAAATATCTCAATTTACTTATATAATGTAAAGTGTTTCATTCACAATAAATAATAGTATAAAAAAGAAACAAAGAGAAAAGCTGGATTATTGTTATGGTTTATCTTCCTTTTTTTAAATATTGCTGAGTCTCTTGGCATGTTTTTATTCATCTTTAAACTGAGTCTTGGCATCACTTTAACAGCCAACAGCTTAATTTTAACGGAAAAATGCGGGATGTGAAATATTTCATAGCTTGTGAGAATTTCCTTTTAGATAGTATCAGCGATAATGATGGATTGGCGAAATGTTCGTTTCCGATTCTCCATTTATTACCTTGCCGTAAATTCCATTATCCCTGTCCGTATTCCTTCTGCACAATGCACGGGGAAATGGATCGAAGCAGCCATTTCTACAGACATCGGTATCAGTAATTTCTGATAACTTTAACTGAAAACAGATAGTTGTTTGTCCCTACACCCCTCCCTCGCTGCCATAAAATCAAAATCGGTTGCAACCTCCTTGGCTGTTGTCCAAGAACACAGTAAAAGTCACTGAACGACCCTCTGTACCAAAAATGTGACGTAGCCAGTGGCGATGGTTGCAGTTAATTGGAAAACTGCGGTTTTTCATTTTTATTATGACACATCGACTTGTAAAAATTTGTTCTATTAATGATTTTCAGTAATGAAATATGTATATATTGCATTGAAATTATATTCAAAAAAATATTTTACAAGATCCATTTATTTTATTTGTAACATTTAAATTTTGTAAAATTTATTTATGGGTAAATAAATTTAATGAAATTTATTTATGTAATGAATATATGAAATTATATTATAAATGAAATTTATTTATGGGTCTGATTTATGAAGAATATGCCAAGTGGTGTGAACTAAGATTATTAATAGTATTTTTGAGATGAAAACTGATTGGGTTATATGTGATGTGAAAATATCTATATTCGTATAGTTATAACCATGTTGAAAATAACTACGTGTAAAATATTATAAGTGTTTTCAGAAAAAAATATTTTATGAATATATATATATATATATATATATATATATATATATATATATATATATATATATATATATATATATATATATATATATATATATATATATATATATATATATATATATACACACACAATACTGATGCCTAATATTATTTCTTGGGTAAAACTAACTGTAAATACAAATAAAAATGTCTAAAATTATAATTTTAGCAAATATTTCCGATTATGAAATATTATTTAATAATTATATGTATACTTTAAAGAAGAAATCATTTCAAGAATTTGAAAAGATTGTGAATGTCTGATCCTCAAAAAAAAAGCAATTAGAATTTCCCACGAATTTAAGAATTATAAATTATTTTTGCAGACATATATCTGGAAAATAAATTATTCTGATAAAATATAAACTAATAATCACATATTTTTACAGACAGGAATATAATATTAAGACGAAAAAGTTATTTCTTGTCTCACAATTAGTATACATTACTTGTCAATGAAATTTTATGTGTTATGCATTTAAATGCTATTTTGCGTAATTAAACATTAAGACCTGGGAATTAAACATCTAATCAATAAATAAAACTTAGTCTTGATTTTTGATGAATAAATAATATTGAATTCTATCGATATTTTTGAATCGTACAACTGTTGTCTATGAAAAATATGTCAAGTAATAAATATACTATATTATTTGATGAAAAAAAAATTACGCGATGCACATTTTTGCAAAAAAATTTCTATATGTTGAAAATTTGTAAACTAGATATCTTATGAGAACGCATTGTGTGTTTTTATGTGTTTCTATAAAAACACGCGATATATTCTCCTATTCTGTTAAAAATGTTTTCTTTTTCAGCTCTTTAAAATTTGTGTCCAGCCTAGTAAATGTTATCGGAGGAGAAAGTTAAAAAAAAGCAATATCAGCAAATATTTTGAGTAGCAATTTCACAGATAAGCTCAGCCATACATACATAACTTTATCGCGCACCTGCTGCTCACGCTTTAAGTCACGCAAACGTCGTAAATGTTTCACTTTTCTCCGTTTCCAATTCATGGGCATGTCTGAATAAGCGTTTGTTGTGTACACACACATTTTCTTGCTCTTTATTAACTTGTATCGTTTGCGATGACACGTATCTTCACATTTCCACTGAAACTTTTTTAAGGAATGCTTTTTATGACAAACAGCTTTTCTGTTCAATAAAAATGATTATTTTTCAGGGCAAAAATATATTTATTTTTCTTACACTTGATTTAGAAACAGTTTATTGATATTTGTTTTTGTAAAATGTGTGTAAAATTCGTGAAATATGAATAAGTTGTAATTGAAATATGGCGTGAAATTTCTGTTACGTAAAAAGGAATATTTTCAGACCAAATACAAGTGCATGATTAGTGATTAATTTGCTGTTAAATGTCATGGATATGAAAGCATACAAATGAAACATACGTAAGAATACACACATGTATTTCTATATTTATGCCTCTGTATGTATATATGTTATCAGTACTTTTAATTTTCCAACAGACAGAAGATTTAACTTAAATTTAGATACATTTCTTTGAAAAATATGCCATAATATCCAGGATTCCAAATTTTGAATTCTTTTGTCAATGAAGAAATGCTGGCAATATGGTGTATTGTTAAGTTAGCGATGACGTAAATACTAGGGTTGCCAAACCAGAATTTTCTGCATAATTTTTATAGGTCTCCATATCTATGACGTTATAAAAAACCAAGTTGTCAGCTACATTAGAAAATCCGCCAAAAACTCACCAATCTCAGAATTTTGCATTTAGGATTATATGGCATCTGTCCCATTTCTTTGTTTCCTTTTATTTGTTTTGTTTTTCTTTTGCTTGTTTTTTAAAATTTCCTTTGTTTGATTTACGATTTAGTCAGCAAGTATAACTTTATTATGCAGTAAAAATTATTATTACTCATTAAAATATATTTATAAGATTTCGATGAATATGATTAATTGGTCTCTGAAATTATTTAATGATATTTCACATTTTTATAAAATCAATATTCTTAATTCTTAAAAACTATTACGTTGTGCTTATCAAAATACAGTAAAAATTACAAAAACAGAAAATTGCTCAAAATTAAAAAGCTTATCACTGCGTTTTTGTTAGTTCTGCCCTGAAGCTTTACACTAATATTAATTTTCTTGTGTTATTTTACAAAACTAAAAATAGTTGTGGTTTTCCCTTGCTCATTGATGCAGCCTTGTTGATGTAAAACTAACGAGTTTGGTGCTATCACAGCATGAACTTAATAACGAGTACTAACATGAACTCAGCTTGTCTTAATGTTCTCTCGCTGTTTTAATGCTTAGGTGTGAACATTTACTCAGCGTAGCCCACGTGACCTGGTCCTCCATTAATGTTACGGAGATCAGCCTGAAAATGAAATAATGACCATGTATTAAAAATTACTAAATTAACCATAAGTGCCATAATCACTATACAAAATGCATTGATTTTTGTTTTAAAAAGGATTTGAACTCAATATTAATTTGCTGAAGAATATACATTATGAACTCTATTTTTAATTTAAAAATATTCTTAATAAACTTCTATAATCGAAATTTAGTATAAAGAGTAACAACTGTTAGATTTTAAAAGCATTTGTTCCTTACCACCAAACTGCTATCTCTTAACAAAAATAAATATTTATTATACAATACATAAAATGACTCATACAAATTGAAATTCATAAATTAAGTCAATTCTTATTTTTATTTCATTCATAAAACGTCATGCAAAGTATAATAATTTTTATTATTCTGTTTCAAAACCAACATATGAAAACACAATTTTCCCATTTTTTTGCGGTATCAAAACATTTTTCTGTTGTTTATTGTCAAAAAACTTACCTCAATCTTCTTAATCATTCATCCTTATATTTTGCAAACAATCACTGCATTACACCATTTTATTTTTGTTTGTGTTCTTTTACATTTTCATTCATCAAGTCCTTAATCATTTCTACTTCCATTCATTTTTACACATAAATTAAAAGTGGTCAGCCTAGTAAGAAACCCCCAGTGCTCCCAAGCCTGCTTGGCTCTAAATTTATCGACCCACTGAAGGGCTGAATAGACCTTAACCAGCCCGAGGATCGAACCTCGGACCTACACCTTGGGAGCGTGAAACGCAATCACTAAGACTCCGGACACACACACGCATATATATATATATATATATATATATATATATATATATATATATATATATATATATATATATATACACAGTCCAGTCACATTAATGTGACCATCTGACAAAAGCCAGAATAACCACCTTTCGCAGAGCGGACTGCTGCGAGACGTGCAGGAAGAGAGTCACTTAGGTCCCTGAAGGTGTTCTCTGGGATGTTGAGCCATGCCGACTCTAATGCCGTGGCCAGCTGTGCGAGATTACGTGGTTGAGGATCCATGGCGCGAACAACTCGATCGAGATGGTCCCACAGATGTTCGATTGGGCTTAAGTCAGGTGAATTTGCTGGCCAGGGGAGGACGGTAAACTCATCCTGGTGCTCTTCGAACCACGCACGTACACTGGCAGCTGTATGGCACCTCGCTTTGTCCTGCTGGAAGATGCCATCATCCTGAGGAAAAACAATGCGCATGTAGGGATGAATATGGTCAGCAAGGACAGATGCGTACTTGTATTGATCCATCGTGCCTTCCACAATGATCAGTGAACCCAGAGAATGCCAGGAAAACATTCCCCAGACCATAATGCTCCCGCCTCCAGCTTGGACCGTTCCTGCAAAGGTTGCAGGGTGGTTCCTTTCAGAGGTTTCACGCCTTATACGCCAACGTCCATCTGTCCGATGGAGCATAAAACGCGGTTCATCTGAAAACGCAACCTGTCGCCACTCAGTGGACGTCCAGCTGCTGTACTGGCGTGCAAATTCTAGCCTTCGAAGTCGATGAACAGCAGTCAGCATAGGTGCACGAACCAGGCGTCTGCTTTGGAGGCCCAGACGCAGCAATTTTCGCTGAATAGTAGTTTGGGAGACACTTTTGGTAGCCCCTTGGTTCATTTTGGTGGTCAGTTGCTCAACGGTAGCCCGTCTATCTGCCCGAACGCATCTCCGCAACCGTCGTTCGCCTCTGTCATCTATGGCCCGTGGTGCACCACATTTGCTACGTCGCTGATTTTGGACAGTCCCATTTTGCCATGCACGGTACACTTTTACCACGGCGGCACGCGAACAGTTCACAAATTCAGCCGTTTCGGAAATGCTTCCACCCTTGGCCCGAAAACCAATGATCATGCCCTTTTGGACGTCGGATAAATCGCTTCGTTTCTGCATTACGCCAACGATTAAAATGTTTTCCGAAGCCCTCAAACACCCTTTATATACGCTCAGCTGCACTGTGCTGTCACCTGCCTTCTGAGATTGGTTATTTAATTCTGACGTGGAAAGTACGTGGTGGTCACATTAATGTGACTGGACTGTGTATATATATATATATATATATATATATATATATATATATATATATATATATACACTTGCTCACAAACTTAAGTATGCAACTCAAAGCTTAAGTGAAAAGATCTAGTTCTCAAATAAATATGAGAGCAATATTATTTTGGGGAGTGTTGTTAATAGCGTCTGATAAAAAAAACTTTAAGATTAATTTTGTTAACAACCAGTAGAAATTTAAATCACAAAAGTATGTATGCACTCTGAATTTTTTACTTTTAAATAGGCTGAGTAAAACTTTTCAAGTGATTTTTCGTATTTCAGTGATAAGTTTAGAAATTCTGCTACAAATCTTGTAAGTGTGAACGTTAAGTACATCAACAATTCACCAATGCTTCCACATGGAAAAGAATTATCAAAAGATCTAAAGAATGCAATAATAAAGCTCTATAAGGGAAGCAAGTCCCAAGGACAAATCGGTAAACTAGACAAAAGTCCTGCAACAGTGCAAAAAATCCTTGAAAAGTTCCAGGCTGAGGGAAATACTCTAAACAAGCTAAGAACAGGACGACCGCCCATTTTCACGGATCGAAAAAGGCGAATTATTGTTGGAAACATGAAAAAAATCCGTTGATTAGCGCACCAAAATTGACAAGTGGTGGGAAAAACAATTTTACGAAGTCATGCAATCCAGAAACAATTCGCCGTGTGTTACGGAAGGCAGGATACTATGGTCGAAATATGCGAAGAAAACCATTTGCTAGCAAAGTGAATCGCAAACACAGAATAGTTTTTGCAAAAAAAAAAAATGGAAAGCAGGACAGAAATTTTTGGAATTCCGTGATTTTTTCGGATGAAAGTAAATTTAACATCCACTGGTCAGATGGACATCAAAAAATTTGGAGGAAAACAAATGCAGCTCTAGAACCAAAGAACATGAGAGGAACTGTAAAACACGGTGGTAGTTCGATTTTGGTTTGGGGTTGCATGACAGCATTTGGAGTAGGACATTCAGTTATAATCGACTGAATAAAAAATCAATATAGCTACTTGAATGTTTTAAAGAATAATCTAAGCCAAAATGCTTCTAAATTGGGACTCGATGGATCCTTCTCTTCCCTACAAGATAATGATTCCAAACATACTGCACGGATTGTTCGGGAATGGCTGCTATATAACGTGCGAATACAGCTAAAAACCCCACCGCAGTCACCTGATCTTAATCCCATTGAACACTTGTGGGATTATCTCAATCGTAAAATTTAGACAGCAAGAGATCAAAACTAAGAATGATCTATAAAAAAAAAAACTTTTGGAGGAGTGGCAGAAAATACGATATTCTGTCACTCAAAATTTAGTAAAATCAGTGCCATATAGATTGAGAACTGTTATAAAGGCCAAAGGCTATCAAACAAATTACTAATTTTTTTGAAAAATTGTAAAATTTGCAATACTTATGTCTTTGTTTTGT
>JAJQOW010000540.1:72500-102736 GCA_037975125.1 Latrodectus hesperus
TACCTTGTACGCAATGATAAATGAACTACAGAATGAATAATGGAAAGTGGATTTACTTATTCCAGCGTGTGATTGGCCCTTTACTGGTAACTTCATTTTACATTCTGGCATAAGATAGACTGTGAATATTTTAAAGATGTTATAAAGCAACTTGGATAAAAATTAAGAATGTTTAATCATAAACAAGAATCGTAAGTCACTCATATCAGTTCTTTGGATCATTTTTATGTACTATTGTTTTTGATATTCATTTATTCTAAAAATAATTTTAATTACTGTTGTTTTTACTAATGACACTTGGACAAGCCAAACTCGCTATGCCTTTGGCTATGCGAATTTAAGTCATTGGGAGCGTTTTTCGTTTTAATCAGAGCACCATGAAGGTAAAAGTACGACTTTACTCTACACACATGCCATAGGTAACCGTTTATAGGATAGGCAACCATTCACACCTCATTCATACAAGGAAAGGACAAATACAGGATAGATAGAGAAAGTACATCAATGCCCGAACCGGGATTTGAACTTAGGACCACCTTATCCGCAGTCAGGCACGCTGACCAGTAGACACGTTGGGTGGCATTTTAATTAATTTTTTTGTTGAAGCAAAATGTCATTGCCTTAGAAATTATATTACAATTGTACAGCTCTCTATTACTGAATCAATTTTTTGTAGGATGTATACCCTATCATAGATTATCTCTATGATAGGGTATACATCCTATAGAACTCTTTGCAGCCAACAAAACCTCAAAATAATGCGAACAAATACAGAAAAAGTCGTTAAATGTTTTAAACCAAACCAACTGTTTATCAAAATGTAAATAAAATAGAATAGACGAAGTCGTTTCAATTAAATTTCATATTACAAAACTTATTTTGAATTTTCAGATTTTAGTTTTTTACTCCTGATATTTATTGAATTCAGTTTACAATTGTCGCATCAAAGCACATCGAAATTGCTTCCAGACAAAAAAGGAGAGCCTTTTGCAACTGCGAAACAAAGGAATTTTCATGGTCCTTCCCTGAAGAATGATGCTTTCTCCTTTTGTCCCTTCTGATACCGAATCTACAGATGTTCGTGATAGTGACAGAACACTCAAGGGATACATAGAGCAACGAGAGAGAGAAAAAAATCACCAAAGAACAGAAAGGATGCTTCCCATCTGGATGGAACATGAGGGGGAGAAGAGAAGCAGAGGATATAGAAAAGAATTATTATTATGAATGAAAGAAAAGAATAATCTTAATCTGGAGAAGAGGTTTTTTATACTTTCATGAACGCGGAACGATCACAAGAGGGGAGATGCTCACCCATGCTTCGAAGACATGTAGCAACACGATTCGTAAACATTTCTCTTGTTTGGTTATTTTTCCTGCAGAAGCCATTTTAAAATTGTTTATTTGCAATAAATTGTAGTTCTTACTTAGGAGTAAGGAACATTTCTTTATTGTGTAATACACCATTACTAAACGATTTAAGATTATATTTTTGAAATATTGGATGTTAGCATTTAAGAAAAGCATTTTTCTTTAACTTGTTATAAGACAACTGGGTACAATTGTAGATTCATTTGATAACGGGCAATGGATGGCCTATTTAAGAAAGCTATTGTGAAACATTAAACTGTCATAGTTTCTCTAGTCCATGATGAGATTTTTAAAGAAAGTCGGAAGCGTTTCTAATCATCACGTTTCAAAACAATATAGAAAAATGTTTAAAAATAAAAAAACTTATCAAGGTTTTAATCAGAGAGTGAAAACAAATGACACAAATATCATATAATCAACGATTCCGAAATCTAAATTTTTCAGCGATGAAGAAATGTTGCTAAAATGACGTATTCGGACGTGTGCTATGACGTAAAGACTAGGGTTGCCAAAATAGAATGATCTGCGAAATTCTTATAGATCTTCATCTCTATGACGTAATAAAATCCAGGTTGCAAGACCCATTAAACATTCCCTCAAAAAAACTCAACAAACTCAGAATTTTGCATGACGGATTATACAGCATCATTGCTAAATAAAATTCTTTAATGTGAATTTAGTATGGCCTAGAAGTACGATCATCCTTTTTGGAGTTTCTGATTTTCATATTTGCATCCGTTAGATTTAATATTTAGGAGTTTTTGGGGTTTTATACCTTGCCACACATAAAGACAACACCATGTCTATAAAATCTCTCACCGAAAACAAAATATGTCAGTCGTCTGCTGTAAATAGATAGTGGATAATATTCCTTCTCTGATTGTGTGGGTGATCCCTCTATTTCTAAAATGAGGAACTCTCAAAACTTTCGACTATTCACCCTCACAAAGAAGCAAACACGAAGCTGCGGAACGTTTATTTCTCGTAGATGTTGTTAAAACTGGATTTTTCGAATTATGTGTGAGAGAGATTTTACATCTGTCAGATTAGTACTTGAATGTTATCTAGAATACTTTTTTTGAAACACAACGTAATTAATGATTCTTATACATATTTATACATATATAAATATTCTTATATATATATATATATATATATATATATATATATATATATATATATATATATATATATATATATATATATATATATATATATATATATATATATATATATATATGTGTGTGTGTGTGTGCGTGTGTGTGTGTGTGTGTGTGTGTGTGTGTGTGTGTGTGTGTGTATATATACATTGTTAGCGATCAAAGAGAGAGCCAAATATGTGTCACAGGAATATGCACATACTTGTTGAAACTGATTGTAACCGTAGCGGACAGAACTTTCCGGTAGACCTTATATATATATATATATATATATATATATATATATATATATATATATATATATATGAATAATATATATATACTGTCCGCTCCGGTTACAAACAGTTTCAACAAGTATGTGCATATTCCTGTGACACATATTTGGCTCTCTCTTTGATCGCTAACAATGTACAATGTATACACATTTTCGTCGCAGATGAACTAAAACGAAGTTCATTCTTGTTAGTATTAAGTGAGACGCGATCGTGTACCCATGGCTACCGACAAAGTTCATTTACGCCACTATATTTTGTACGAATTGCAACAAGGAAGAAATGCTACAGAAGCGTATAGAAATTTATTGAAAGTGCTTGGAGAAGGTACAGTTTCTGATAGAACATGCAGAAGATGGTTCAAAAAATTTCATGTAGGTGATTTCAACCTTTCTGATAAGCAACGCTCTGGGCGACTATCTTCCATCGACGACGATACTGTCAAGATCATGTTAGAGCAATATCCTTTTTTGACAACATTGGAGATTGCGGAAAGGCTTGATTCAGCTCAACAAACCACTTCTGATCCTATTCGGAAACTAGGGTTTGTGTGGAAGTATTCGAGATGGATGCCACACAAGTTGAGTGAGAAGAATTTGAATGATCGAATCATCATATGCATATCTCTGCTTGCACGCAACAAAATCGAACCCTTCTTGAACCGGATCATAACTGTGGATGAAAAGAGGATTACCTATGAAAACATCATAAGAAAAAGGGCATATTGTGAACCCGGAAAACCTGCCCCTCTACCTCTAAACCGAAGTTGAGCTTGAACAAGAGAATGTTGTGTATAGGGTGGGACATTCGAGGACCAATAGATTTAGAGCTGTTGAAACCAAACGAAAGGCTAAATTCGGAGAGGTACTGTCAGCAATTGGATAAATTAAAAACAGCACTCCAATAAAAGAGGCCGGCGATGTTCGATAGGAAGAACATCATACTGCTTCATGATGCCAGGCCACTTGCTGCTTTGGGGACTCGTCAGAAAGTCGGAGAGCTAGGCTGCGAAATTCTGTCGCATCCACCATACTCTCCGGACCTAACACCATCTGATTATCACTTGTTTCTGTCATTACAAAATTTCTTGCAGGGCAAACAATTCAAGAACGAAGAAGATATCAGACAAGCACTGGTTCAATTTTTGGCCTCTAGAGATGAGACATTTTTTTAAAATGGGGTATACAAATTGCAATCACGCTGGCAAAAAGTCATAAATATATATAATGATGGCAATTATATTATTCAATAAAGTTTATCCAAAATATGAAAAAATGTATTCCTTTGTTTCATTCTAAAACGGATGGAACTTTCCGGTAGACCTAAAATATATATATATATATACATGTATGTATACAGATTTATGACTCTTATATAAAATGAAAACCTTTTTGATATAAGAGTCATAAATCGCAGAATATGTGGGTAATGAAAAATATTCGTCCAAAATACGTAAAATCATTTAATTTGGACGTTTCAGATGCCATAAAATAAAAAATAAATCCTAATTTTTCAAAATTTCAATCTTTCAAATATTCAGAATATGACATTTTATTAGAAAAAAATTATTTTGAAAAAAATTCTGTTTTATGAAAATAAATACTTAAATAATCTTATTGTCTTTTCCTTTCAGTTAAGTAGAAACAAAAGCAGCTTACTCCAGTCTAAGAGCAATGTTTGCAATTTTAAGTATTTATATCGTCCACGTATTAAGATCTGGAATATTGGTATCACACTTGAAAGAAATTCAGAAAGAAAAGAAAACAGAGAGAGTTTGAAATTCATAGCTTTCAATAGACCTTAAACATTAAAAAAATTTATTGATTTTTAAAATGCAAACAAATAAATAAAAAAGAAATTTAATCATTTGGCATTGTCTTTGCCAAAAGAGACTAAATATATGGAAAATATTTTTTCCAGTTTATGTTGAGGTTTTAATAATTTAATTAATATCTTTGAATATAGAAAATATTTTCTTAATACCTTGATATCACTGGTTTTAAATTATTCTACTATTATATACATAAAAATATATTAATAAAGTCATGAACAGTATAAATATTATTTATATTTTAATAATGATTGTATACATGTTTTTCAAACAAATCAGTTAGTATGTTACACAGCATTAAATTATTTGTTTAAGATTTACTAATGATTCTTGCCATCACCTTTCATAACGATTGCACATAGATATGTAAATCATTAAAGGCTACCATGATTGACTTCTTTGACTCCTTAATTGTTCTGAGAAAACAAATAAAAATGGTCGAGCCTTGCAAAAAAGAAATGAAAAGTCATAATGAATTTTTTTTCAGGAACAAATGTTTTCAGATTTACCTCATGAATAAATTTAATTAATTCTGATTATAAAATAATTCGCCTTTGTTGAAGTAAAAAAAAAAAAAACATTACGTTTTTTTCCACTGTGATCAAATGAAACAAGATATGAAAAAAAATGTAATAAAAAGCTTCCATTTTTAGGGTCAGAGCAAAAACATTTCTTAGCATTGGTTAAGTGGAAAGCAAAAAAGTCACCCCTATTTTCTTTAATTTATAAATATATCATGCCTTATGAAAATATCTTATAATGTTCTGCTCAGATTCTCTGGAAAATTAAAAAGAAGCGGAAGGAATTTCACAAATTAGAATTTATTATCAAAAGAAAAATTAACCAAAATTAAGTTGATTATTTTCATTGTTCATAGAAATGCTAATAATTATTCATTTGAATCTAATTGGAATTATCAATAAAATGCTTCTTTTGAAAATTTACTTCTAAAGTAAGGGTTATCATGTTATAAATATTATTTAGAAGTTATAGAAAGGTATATTTTTATAAATAATATGTTCATGCATTTATATATCTATATCTATATCTATCTATCTATCTATCTATCTATCTATCTATCTATATATATATATATATATATATATATATATATATATATATATATATATATATATATATATATATATATATATATATATATAATTTGTGAGATCAAAATATATATATATATCAAAGGGTTGTGTTTTGAATTATTAATAATCATGAGAAAGTAAAATTTGAGATTAATTATGATTCATTATTTTACTTCCTTTATCGTTTAATATTCGCTAGCAATTTTTACAATTAATTTTATTAATAATTAATAAAAATATATTAAATAAACATATCAAATTGCGATTTATATAGTTGTATATTTGTTACGAGAATTTCATCTCATGAGAAAAGTAATTTTCCTTAAGGAATTGAGAAATTTGTCGTGTTTTTATACATGATACTACATATTTATTTCTGAAGTGATCGTAGATAACAGATCGTAATTGTTGTGACATTTGACCTGGAGTTAACATCCTACACATACCGAATAATGTTTTAGCCAATTGCTTTCAAAACTAATTCTGTTATAGTTGTTGCACTGGGACAAGCCAATTTCACTATGCCGTTGGCTATGCTAATTTAAGTCAGAGGAGTGCGTCTTTCTTTTAACCAGAGCACCACGAATATGAAAGTACATCTTTGCTTAAAACGCCTCCGATAGATGGCTCCACAAGAGGATCCATTCCCTTAATTTAGACATTGATCTGGAAAAGGAAGAAATTTTCTCCACACCATTACACCCATAGAAACTGCTCAACGACTAACCACAGAAATTTCGATTCCACAGATTTAACGAGCAAATATAATGTATGAACTCGGTGGGCCTTTGCCGGTATTGGGATTCAAACCCTGCCCATCCTGGTAAAAAAAATGATTCTCGTATATGTAATCAACTTTACGAATATTAGCAATAATTTATGAAGTGTTAAAATGAAATGGAAAATATAAATTATCTAGTCATTTTGTTGCCAATGTTTCTTTATTGATTTAAAGCATTTGAAGAATATCTAAAAATGTGCACTTAATGAGAAATCGTGCATAAATGCTTGTTTTGAATTGAATCTACATTCACCTCAGAGCTTAAAATTTACTATGTTTGAAGCACAATTTTAAATAGAAATACGAATTTTCTGAGTATAAATAAATAACCAAATTTTTCATTTAAATTGCTTAAATTAATTCAATAAATTTATAGTTGATGGAGTTTTATTTTAAAGCTTAATTTGTTGCATCAAATTTATTTGAATTATGCATGGCTTTACTTATGTTTGTTGTTAAATTATTTAAAAAAAATTAATTAAAATTAAAAAATTTCAAACATATTTATATATATAACGGAGTTCAGCGATCAGATAAGAAAGTAATTAAATTCACATCTTAATCAATTACATACGTCAAATTCACAATCCATAATCTAAGGAATTATAGATAAATTGTCGTGATACTTTGCTAATTATGGCGGTGCTCATTAATATTGATTGATTATGCCTAATTGAGAAATAAACGAAATTCAATATAGTCTGACTGCACGGTTTACACCCTGCAGTTTTCATTGAATAAAATGGTAATCTAAAAGAGGAATAAAGTATACCATTCGCATTACTCAGCGACGTTATTAATTTGTGATGGACTGCAGTAATTTGTGAATATAAGGATCTTTTTATGGTTCTCCAAACAACAAGTTCGTATTTATGTGTATGAATTCAGAATTTTTTAGACATGTTCTATTATAATACACTGTCCCCGATATTGTTGTTGCCGTGTGCCAGCTAGGCTGGCATTATGGGGTGCGCTGCTCCACTTTTCCAACTGATCCATATTTCGGTGTGGAGTCAGTACACACGTGCCATAAACCGTTTATAGGGTAGGCAAGCATTCACAACCCATACATACAAGGAAAGGACAAAGACAGGATAGATTAAGAGTGAAAGTACATCCATGCCCGAACCGGGATTCAAACACAGGACCTCCCTATCCGCAGTCAGGCATGCTGACCACTTGACAAGTTGGACAGCACACTGTCTGATATTGAAAATGTAATAACAAGAAAGAGTAGCCTGAAAAGTATGCAAATTTCAGGGTAGATTCATCTTACCAAGTTATGAAGATGATGTGAAATGCGTAGCTCTCCAGCGCACGCATGGTAAGATATAAGATGAGGAACCTGCAAAGTGGGCAATATTTCCACCGTTATTGCTGTTTGGAAAACAATCGTTGAAAAATTCCTCTTGTCGCAAAGGACGCCTGTAATTGCAGAGAGTGTTAATCCATCTTTGACGGAGTCCGTTTCAACAGACAGACGAGGGACATGGTTATCTGACTGAGAAGGGTGGGCAGGTTGCTCGTATCAGCCAACATGCCCTACAAGGTGTATAGTTGCTTCTCTGACTAACGTGATTGCGAGATGTCTCCCCAAATGAACTCGTTTGGGATATGATTAGACGCCATTTGCAGATCCTGCCACTGTCTCAATTGGAAGTCGCACTTTGGCAAATCGTTGACAAGGAATGGAGAGCTATTCCTGAGGATGGCATTCACACTCTCACTAACTATGTGCCTAGACGTGTTGCTTCGTGTATTACCGTCCATGGTGGACCTACAACATACTGACCCGACCCTGTTTTCGCACGGTATATCATTTCGATATACAAATCACTTTTTGTTTATTACTTTCTCTCTCTATTTATCATTTGCCACTTTCTGGCAACTCCTTCTTGGTGGTGCATTTTCAATGTCGGGCAGTGTAATAAATGTGAAGCATAAAACAGTAGATATGTAAAACAATTTTGTTGTACAGACAATTCGCTTCTTCCTATGTTTCGGTTGACTTTTATAGGCTGTGTTGTACAAGTTCTTGAAGATAAAACTTTATTTTTTTTTATTTAAATGAATTTCACATGTGTTTTTTATCGAAAATATTGGATTAATATTCTTTCGCTTCAAATTGTTGCTAAAATTATCACAAGATGTAACAGACAGATGCCTACAAACCAAGACGCTCTTCTTCTTGCAGATGGTGAGTTCGTACTCAGGTATAACCAGACAGCTTGATGAGTTTAGAGGTTTTTTTAAAATTAAAATAGCTTTGCTTAGCAACATGTTCTCTTTTAAAACATTTTTCTTCTGTTTTTAACAACTTGTATAGTTAGATGTGAATGATTAAAATGTTTATCAAGAAAATCTTAATAATTTCTATCTATTAATCATTCCTATCTTGATTGTACACCATTGGCCATTAAAATTGCTACACCAAGAAAGAATGCAAATAACAGAACGATATTTATTGTACACATACATTAAAGTGGAAAGAACAAGTGATTAGATTTACAGGAAATTAGGATGTATAGATCTTGAGAAATCAGTAACCAGAGCAGCCACCTCTGGTGGCACTAACAGCATTTATCCACCTAGGCATGGAGTGAAACAGAGATTGTATGGCATGTATGGGGATATCTGTCCATGCAGTTTCAACACTATGCCACAGTTCATCGACAGTAGTGGATGGTGAGTGATGGCGTGCCAATCGCTCGGCAACCATTGACCACACGTTCTCAATTGGTGACAGATCAGGAGAACGTGCTGCCCAAGGTAACAGTTGAATCTGTTCTGTATCAAGGAAGTTCAGAATAGTACGGGCAACATGCGGTCGTGCGTTATCCTGTTGAAACAAAACATTTGGGAGGCCTCGAAGATAGGGCAGAGCCACGGGGATTAACACAAATGAAATGTAACGGTTGCTGTTCAAAGTGCCGGTAATGCGAACAAGAGGTGATTGAGACGTGTATCCAATGGTACCCCATACCAACACTCCAGCAGATGGGCCAGTATGGCGATGTCCAATGCAAGCTGGCAATGCGCGTTCTCCACGATGCCTCCAAACACGGATGCAGCCATCATGGTCCTTTATACAGAACCGAGATTCATCTGTAAAGAAGACGTGATGCTATTCCCGCGTCCAGGTTCGTCGCTGATCACAACATTGAAGGTGCTCCTGTCTCTGACGTAGCGTCAATGGTAGCCAAAGCCATGGTCGCCGTGCACACAATCCATGCTGCTGCAAACGTCGTCGAACTGTTCGAGCAAAAACTTGTTGCCTTGTAAATGGCTCCATTTCTTGACTCAGAGTTCGTGACGTGGCTGTGTGATCTCTTGTGACCATGCGGATAAGATATTTGTCTTCTCTGCTGTTAGTGATGGGGGGTCGCTGAGATCCTGCATGACGTTCCTTATGATTGTCCTGAACCCATTGATTCCACATTCTGTTAACAGTCATGGGGTCTCGGCCGACGCGATCTATCGGTGGCCTCTATTGGAGGGATTTAGTGGTATAAATTCAAAGGATAACGATATGCTTTGAACACTTGTTAAGTTAATAACTTTTTTGAATAATAGCAGTTCACGTTTAATATTTGTTCAGCACATGTATCACCTCACCGTAGTGAAGTGGTTAACTGCACTGCTTAAAGTGGAAATTCTTGGGTTTGATCTCAACTATTGTAAAACAACTAGAGATCAATTGCAGCGTTTCTTTGCATCGCCAAGTACATCATTTTGAGAAATATTTGAACATTCCTGATTTCTGTATTGTAACAAATGTATAAAGTTTCAGAAGCATTGTGCTGTTGATTTTAAAATAAATTACAATAGTTTTTTGACATTTCATGCTATCATCCATGCATGCGAAAGAATGAGTATAAGATTGCTTCTATGAGCAAAAGGTCCTAGTACTTAAGCCCATGCTCTTTGAACAATTGAAGACGGGTGTTGCACTTTTGCTTTTAGCCTGTAAGTCTGTTGAGATGTGTACTTACAATGTTTTAGGTTTCTTGCCTTAAGACTCGTGAAATCAAATCTGCAAAATGTTCTTCCCAAAGGCAGTTTATGCAGTGGCGTTAAAAGCGCCTTATCCAGTTAAGATGTTCGCCGCACGCGTAAAAAATATGAACACGTTTTAAAATTGTTAATCGTTTCCTTGCCGCCCAACTTGTCTAGTGGTCAGCGTACATGACTGTGGATAAGGAGGTCCTGGGTTCGAATCCCGGTTCAGGCATGGATGTACTTTCTCTCTCTCTATGTACCCTGTCTCTGTCCTATCCTTGTATGAATGGGTTGTGAATGGTTGCCTACCCTATAAACGGGTCCCTATGGCATGTGTGTACTGAGGAAGTTGGACTCCACACCAAAATAGGGTTCAGTTGGAAAAGTGGAGCATCGCACCCCATGTTGCCAGTCTAGCTGTCACACGACAACAACAACAATCGTTTCCTTAATCAGAATTACCATCCAAACTCTGAAAATTGATGTTTAAGGCGGCTGAGACACATCAAAATTGGGCGTGGTCGCAATGTCCTCCAAGTGAAATGATATCTCTATGGCAGGCCAAGTATTAAGGGTCTTCAGCTTGGTCCCTACTTCAAAATCACGAAATCTCCATCTGGCTGCCTCTATCTAACTGGTAGAGCGCAACTCAGGGATAGGTACAGGGCAGCAGCAACAACATTCAGTGTCACATTTCATGAGCCAATATATGAGCCTCATCATCTCATGAAATTGTTATTTTCCAGTTTGTGAATGCAACTTATTATGAAAACACTTAAATGTTTGGCAACAACTATGACAACTATGGCAACAACTGTGACAATGATTCATATTTCCTTAATGAAAAAATTAATCCAATTATACTTCAATTTTAAATTTACATTCGCAACTTAAATTTATAAAATTTACTATATAATTTTAACAATTTAAGAGCGATCAGTGATTTTCTTCTAAAAAATATCGAATGATAAAATAACGGAAATGAATTTTATTCCTTTTAAACGAACAAATACAAATATAATTTAATCAGATTTACATAAGCGGCTTAAAACATCTATTTTCGCGAAGCAATTGTTAAAATAAACTAGAAAATAACATTAAAACGGTATTCTAAAGAGGAATTGCTTTTAATTTTTAAAATATTAATTTATCATACCCTGTTATTTTCAATGCAAAAGTCACACAGAAATTTATTTGAGTAATTTCAGCAAATACACATGAATATTTATGAAATAAAGTAATACTTTTGATAACAGTTTTAATTGCCTTATTTGATATATAATCTTTTCTTTAAACCGTCAGTTTATTTTGCTCCTTTAAGCCTATCAAAATTAATAGATATGCTTCGCAACAGTTTAATTTGTTTGAACGTTATCAAAAGAAGAATATGTAACTTAAATATTTAATGATTATTTAAACGTAATTATGGTCTCCATTTACAGTCTTTTAAAAATTCTTTTACGGAAACAAGAAGAGAAATAAAAGATAGCTCTTGCGAAATTGGGATTCTAAGATTTCACCTTTTTTTCTCGTAAATCTTTTGAATTTGTGGATGAATATTCGCTAATTTTTTTCAGACTTAAAAATAAAATCAAAATGAGAAGTAGTATCCATCCTTGTAATTAATATTTAGCATACAAGAAATGTTTTCATTATTTTTAAATTGATATATTTTTAATGACCTTCACACCATTTCCTTGGTAATAAAATTCGAAGTATATTTTCTTTCTATTCTTTAACATAATAGAATTATCTTTATTCTAATAGTTACTTTGTACTTTTTTATAGGATTCTAAATAAAATTCTAAGAAATTTATTATCTAAACTTAGTAAAACAAAACCTTCTTAACAATTAGTTTTTTGAAGATCTTAAATATTCTAAGAATTTTTGAAATTTATTTTAAGTGATTTGATAGCTTATTAAGAAAATAATAGATATACAACGTATAAAATGTTTTTTACCGAAAATTTATTTAAATATATTAATCGTTTTGTAGGTGCCTTGTATACACTACACAAAACTAATTATTGGCTAGTTTTTGTCAAGTAACGAATATAGCCAGTTAAATCTTTGTTTGTTTTGTTTTAATTTAAATTATCTATTAAGCACTGTACAAAACTAGTTATTGGCTAGTTATTGTGAAAGTAACAAATGTTGCCAGCTAAATTATTTGTTTGTTTTAATTCAATTTTTCGATCATGCACTATACAAAACTAGTTATTGGCTAGTTATTGTGAAAGTAACGAATATTGCCAGCTAAATTATTTGTTTGTTTTAATTCAATTTTTCGATCATGCATTATACAAAACTAGTTATTGTGCAAGTAACGAATATTGCCAGTTAAATCTTTGTTTGTTTAAATTGAAATTATCTTTTCTGACGCTCATCTTGCTTGTGTTCGAAGAAATTTCAATGCATACATAAAATGAAATATTAATTGTAATTTTTAGTCTTTGTGTTGAAAATAAAGTGTTATAACTAAAAGTTAATTAAATTTTAATGAGAACCTACTTTGCAAGTAAAATGTTACAAAACACTAAAAACTGTTGTAATAATAAAACATTTTAAGCAAATATTTATGCACTTACATTTTTTTACTGCTTTTGGGCATTTATTTCACAAATTATTGTCTTATCCCATGATATTAACTTTCCATATTTTCTTCCAAAATTAAGAGGAATTAAAGAGGATTGAAAAGAAATGAACTTTCACCTCCTAATAGATTGAATGACTACGTATTTATTTTCAATGAATAATTAAAAATATTATAGTGATAAGGAAAATTATTTAAAATGTGAACTTTAGAATTTCATATTAATAAGCAGAATTTTTCTATAATTAAAAAATGGGAAAAGCAATTATGTAAAATAATGTTGACTATTTAAAATTGTAATTTAGTATGAACTTGAATGAATTTTTTCAGTTTCTGTATTTAAGAACAAAAAATTGCGCTATATTAACAAAAATATTCTTCATATTTTTTCCTTATTAAACATATTTTGATGAAATATAGTAGATAATTTAATAGAAATACTATTGCTCATCTCATATGAATATACAAGCAATATTGGTATTGAAATTGGACATTCAAAAATTGCTTCTATACGTAAAAATGACATGAAACACATAACAACAATTATTGCGATTTTTTCCATTAGCTAGAAAATTTAAGTTATATTAGCATCGAAGAGAGAAATCATGTTTTTATTTCCTCAACCTATTTTCTTCTTACATCTTGTGTGTGTGTGGTTATGTTTAAAAACATATTTTCAAACAATTTATTTATTTTTGTAATTTTCTAATTATTTTATATTATTACTAATATATTTCCCAGAAAACTTTTAATATAGTTTAAAAACATTTAGAATTAATAAACATATAAAAAGTACAAATTTTTTCAATATCTATTATCGTTACTAATGATACTTGGACAAGCCAAGCTATATATGCCATTGACTATGCGAGTTTAAGTCAGTAAGTTGCGTATTTCATTTAACCAGAGCACCACGAAGGGGAAAGTACGACTTTGCTCAAAACTTCTCCGATAGATGGCACCACCAGAGGATCCACTTCTTCAATTTTGACATTGATCTGGAAGGGAAAGAAATTTTCTCCATATCATTAAACCTATGGCAACTGCTCAACGACCCACCACCGGTCTTTCGATACCACAGATTTATCGAGCAGGTATATCGCGTCTACTCAGTGGGTCTATGGCGGCATTGGGAATCCAACCCCACCCTTCCGTACGAAAGGCCTATGCCCATGACCTCAATGATATCTAATTAATAGAAAAGCAAATTACAGTTTTACAATGAAAAATAATAAAATAATTAACAGAGAGAATTTATTTTTTAACTAACTTAATGATTGTGTGTATATATATATATATATATATATATATATATATATATATATATATATATATATATATATATATATATATATATATATATATATATATATATATATATATATATATATATATATATATATATAATTATGTGTGTGTGTGTGCGTGCGTGCGTGCGTGTGTGTGTGTGTGTGTGTGTGTGTGTGTGTGTGTGTGTGTGTGTGTGTGTGTGTGTGTGTGTGTGTGTGTGTGTGTGTGTGTGTGTGTGTGTGTGTGTGTGTGTGTGTGTGTGTGTGTGTGTGTGTTTCTTCGAAAAGAAATTCCAATCAAATGAGAAAGAATTATACGGAATATTTGATGTAAGGAACTGAATCAATAAGTTAGATTTATTTGTAGCCTTATTAAGGGTAGGATTTTGGTATACCCCCTGATTCGTCTTATAAATAGTTCAATTAACATTTTATGTGCAGTATCAACTTTTTTCCTGTTGAATGATTTGCGCTTAGACTCTCAGCTGAACAATTCTTTGGGTTGATTCTTCCCTAAGAAAGCTGATGCTTGTAGTAGTTTAAAATCGACTAATAAAATGCTGAATTAGCTTTTTTGAGCTGAAAACATACCAGAGCATAATAAATGAAGCAATGTTTTATGTAATTATTCTTAATTTTTTTTATTTCTTAAAAATCCTGTGGTTGAGTATTATATTTATATTATAATCACAGATGTCAAATTATTTTGACATTTATATTAACTTAACATTTTGAATTTGATAAAAATCTAAATTTTATGTTTAAATTATTTTTAACACACAAAATTTTTTAAATATTTCCACAATCTATATAAAGAATACATTATTTTAAGTTTAGATTCCAAATTAATTTGTTTCTTATAATAAGCATACTTATAATTTTAACTAGGTAATATGAATATGATATGATTCATTTAGAACTTTCAAATTTATAACTTAAAATTAGAACCAATTCATTTTTCTCAAGAATATATAGTTTCACATAATTGTATATTTATTAACAATAAAGTAGTTGTTAATTTTGTTCAGTTAAAACCATGACTGCATCAATTTATTACGCATCTCATTGATTTTTAAATATCTATGACGTCAGAATGTATGTCATGTATAATTAATTACGACGTCATATTGAGACGGCGTCGTAAATCCGATTTGTTGAAGAATTTGCTGCCTGCCCTCAAATTGCATCCTTCGAGCGGCAGCAAACAAGGCGGAGTTCACTATCGAATATCTGAGAATAATGTCAAAATTCATTTTGTTAATAAAATGATTTCTTATATAAAGATAAAACCATCGGTTTGAAAAGACATTTTCTATTTATTCGAACCATTTATGCGTTGGCATTAGAATAAAAGAAAAAGCAAAATGGAGAATACAAGACAAAACATTCAATAAATGATTAGTTTAAATCGGAAAGGACAATTTAAATACTTAAAAATTTCATTAATTAATAGAATTCTAAATTAATAGCATCCACTCAATGATTAGTTTTAATGGGCAAGGGTGATTTAAATATTCCATTAATTAATGTTGTTGCTGTTGCTGTCGTGTGCCAGTCAGGCTGACAATATGGGGTGCGCTGCTCCACTTTTCCAACTGAACCATGTTTTGGTGTGGTGTCCGACTTCCTCAGTACACACATGCCATAGGGACCCGTTTATAGGGTAGGCAACCATTCACCCCACATTCATACAAGGAAGGGACAAAGACAGGATAGAGAGAGAGAGAGAGAGAGAGAAAGTACATCCATGCCCGAACCGGGATTTGAACCCAGAACCTCCCTATCCGCAGTCAGGCACGCTGACCACTAGACAAGTTGAGCGGCTCCATTAATTAATAGAATTCTAAATTAATAATTGACACATTTGTAAACAATCTCTTTTATATCTTAAGATTAATGCCTTCCTTACTCCAACATTAAACTTTTTCTACAAAGGTTTTTAATTTTCTTTCGTATTTGAAAGTATCCAAGTTGAAATATGCTGTTCGTTGCTCTTTAAAATATTATTGATATCAGAAAATAACATATAATATATATATATTATATAAGTAATATCTAAATCTAAAGGGACATTAAGTAATTTAAATTTAATTTAAGCAAAGCTGATTGCAATTTATTTAAGAAAATGCATGTATTTAATTCATAAATTGCATAGTATTTTTAAACGATTAAAATTTTGATAATTTTTATGTGCAATACTATATTGCTTATTTCAGTGAATGAAAAGCCGAAATTAAATACATTTACTTAAAAATTAAAAGAGCAGGTTAATTTAAAGAGTTGAGAAGTTTGCATAAAAGTTTTTAATAGTTGTGTTCCAATGATGTAGATCTTTTATTTTATTGAAAATTCGCGCACTGTAATTATATAAAAATTGTTCTTAAAAAAATAATTATATCAAAAAATAATCATTATAATCATTAGAAACACTTTGATCACAGTATATTTCATTTAGAAAAATATCTACATGTTTATTTAAAGCATATTTTCTCTAAAGACGAGTATTACAGATTTCAAATAAAAATAATTGTCAGTCAACTTAAAATATGAAAATGATCTTACATTTTTATTTTATAAAATCAATACATAATAAAGAAGGGAATTAATTCGCAACACGTTTTCTTCCAAATTAATGCTAATCTAAGCTTAAAGAAGTTTAAAATAAAAATAAAAATAAAATTACTAGTAAAGTGCATAAAGAATGAAATATGCTGAAAAGAAGTTGAACTTGTTAGGGAAAATTAATGAGAATTATTGATTAAAGAAATGAAATAAATTTTTGTTTTTCCAATTATGAGAAAGAATAACGAAAAAAATAACTTTATTTTCATGCCCTAAGTTTAAATAATTGCTTCCTTTGAGAAAATTAAAATAAGCATTTGTTTTAGCATTTTTCTTAATGCTAAAAGTTTTTTTATTATTATTAAAAATCTAAGAAAAAGAAAATATTTTTCGAAGACACTTGCAAAAAAATGGCCTTAGAAAATGGAATAAATTTACACTCCTTGCCCAAGGACTTCACGAGGAATAGTTCAATGCTTTCATTCTTTTTTACTATGTTTATAGGCAAAAAACACCTTCCTTCTCTTGTGTACCATAAATTTCTTTCCTAAACTTTTTGTCTTTGGCACAGTTCACAACGCTTTTCAGATTCAACTCACAAAGAAACACTTTTGATCGTTTTCAGGCTAAGAACGTGTGATAAAAAATGTTGAGATCTTATTCTTTATGCTTCTGAATATATATCCTTTTGAAATTCCTCAGTCAAGTGCGAAAACTAAACTATGTATACTAAATATGTATGGGAAACGATGCTTTAGTTCTAGTTTTTCTTCCAATTTCACATTCAAATGCACATATTTTAATTTTGGACATCATCAAATGTGTTACCGTTATAAATTTATAGAGCCGTTCTAAGCCTTGTAAAATATTTTTTTAGTAGGAAATGTATTCTTAGAATTTTAAGCAAATTTTATAAAAAGCATTTTATAATCCATTGAAATAATAATTACTTGAATCCATGTTTATATTACTAAAAGTAGTGAAACAATTAAATCATTAGAAAATCTTTAAATTATTTTATCAAAGTAAATTTCCATTTCCATGTATTTAAATTAATAATAAAACTTTTTGTGAATAGCACTTAAATTTTTTTAAATTTTTTTCTCATTTATTATCGATTTATCATACTAATAAATAAAAAAAATAAGTTAAAAAAAGTTCTTATTAAGCATCAATCAGTCACATTCAATTAAACTACCAATTATGATGAAAGAAATTAAATGAATTGCTATGTTTTATAAAGTGCAGTGTTTAAAGCTACTGCACAATACTTAATCAGTGGTTTATGTAAGATTTTTATTTATTTAGTCATTTTTGACATATTCGAAAATAATTCACTGATTAAATCCTAAAGAATTTAGGGTTTTATTGAAAATATTCCTGTTTTGCTCTAGGCAACATAGTTTATTAAAAGGAATATTCATTGCAAATTTGTATTAAACAAAAAATAATTAAAAAGATTTTAAAAAAATCCACTCTTAACTAATTAGTAATAAAATAGGTATGCATATTTTTTAATTTCTTTTAAAATACCGCATACATTTTTAAACGATTAATGTAGTTAAATTTTTTTTAAAAAATCTACTGTTAACTAATTAATATTAAAATAAGTATGCATATTTTTTTAAAATACTGCATATTTTGTTTTAAAGTGATATTTTAATACACAATTTAACAGAAAATATATAGTTAAATAAAATTTAATTCATAATATTTTATTATTTTAATAAAATCATTAATTTCTAGAATCACTAGTAACAAGTTTTTGTATCTCTATATAACATTTATTACAATATATATTATTATGATCTATTATATATTGATTTTTATATTAAATATTGAATCAATCAATTCACATATGTTTCCCAAACATTAAATGTATGGATTAATTATATTAAATAAATGGTTTTATACGATATTCATTTGCATCTGCTTATTTTATAACTTCTAAACCCATGGAAAACATTCATTTTGTTGTGTTTCATTTTAAATGTTTGTCTGTTATTATATGGATAATTAATAATATATATAACTACCAATAATATTAATATATATATATATATATATATATATATATATATATCAGTATTGCTAATTATCATAAATTCAATTCAAATAATGTTTACAGGAAAGTACTTTAGTTAATTAGTAGGAATTATTTGTATTCATCAGAAAAATCATAAAAATGATTTTAATCATCAGTACAATTCTAGCTAAACTTAAACTAATGCAAAGTCGTAATCCACTTTCAAATATTAAAGAAATAATTAAACTTTTCAAGTAACGGGGTTAACAAGAACTGTGAATGCAAATATCTGATTGCGAAAGAGCAATTACATAAATTGCCTCATAACGCTTTGCACTTCTAATACAGGGAGCTTTGCTGGAAAAGCTATTTTACCTCGTGGAAGTAGCGCACGTACGCGATTCGCGTCTTTATAATTTCCATAGTTCGGCGCGGGCCATTAATAGCGTACGCCTTTCACCACTCTCCCGCTTCAAACGTGTGAAGGCTAACATAACATTTAAAGAATTGGATCTCGTCTAGACGAGAATTCCCGGATTTTACGTATTCTTAATTTCATAAGCGATCTCGTTCATTGGATTAGAGCGCTCCAATAGTGTTAATGCCTCTCTCTCTACATTTAATGAATTTCGCTAATGGAGTGTGCATCTAGAAATTTGGAGGCAAACTTGGAGTTCATACCTTGATTTCGAAGAAAATTTATACCCTACAGGGAATCTTAAATTTCGTGAATATTACGACGATATAAGAATAACAGCTGTACTGTGTGTTGTGCTATTACACTTTCGACTAGATATAAATCTTGGGGAACATTTTTAATTAATTATATTAACTTTTACGTTTCAGTCAGGAATTTATTGGATGGGTATTTTCATAAAATTTTATAGTAGAACAAACTGTGGTTTATGGTGTTTACCAGTGTTAAATTTTGTAAACGTTAATATTGCTTTATATTTTAGTATAGTATAGACTTTAAGTGCATTCCATTGAGATTTATTTTGCTGTTGTTAACAAAAATGCACATTATTAAGTAATATATAGTAAATATACACTCATATTTTTTTTTACTTTTATACCTAATAATATTCCTTTATATATATAAATATATATATATATATATATATATATATATATATATATATATATATATATATATATATATATATATATATATATATATATATATATATATATATATATATATATTTGTTTCTTTAATTTGTTATTATATTGCTTAATGTTTATTAAATATCTGTAATATGATTTTGGTTTAATTATAGATTATTTTTTGTATATAAAACTATGTATTATTTCCATATTAAAGAAGTAATATATTGTTTGTATAATGTTTTTTACTATTACAGATATTGCTTCCAAAATGGTGTTTACTTATTCTGAATAGAAGTAATTTTGGAATTTTTATTTGCTTATTATAAAAAAACTTTGTTCATGGTGTAGTATTTCTCCAGGCCATATTTTCCATTAAAAACTCGGTACTAGTTTCACTTTCAGTTTTCAATAATAGAATAGTTCGTGAATCGAGCAACGATGATGTCATAATCATGTTCAGTACTGCCAAATAATGTACTTTATTAGATGTGACAAGTTAAAAAAGAACAAAAATTATTTTTCGATAAAAGTGTCAAGATAGTATTTTAATGTAGGAAAACAACATAAAAAACTAATTTATGTACAACTCACCGTTAAAATTTGCTTATTAAATAATTGTTATTAGAAATAGAAAATAGTTACTATTTTATTCTTTAAAATTGAACTAATATTCATATGAATTTATATCATGTTTGTGTTATAATGTGTGTTCAGTAATTGCTTTTGATTACTGTCTCTATTTGATAATATTGTTAGTGTATACTGAGAGCACTACATTAATACATACATACAAACATACATATATATATATATATGTATACATATATATATATATATATATATATATATATATATATATATATATATATATATATATATATATATATATATATATATATATATATATATATATATATATATATATATATATATATATATATATATATATATATATATATATATATATATATATATATATATATATATATATATATATATATATATATATATATATATATATATATGATGTATGTTTGTCTATACATATGACATCACAAAAATCACTATAAATTTTAATGTATCGAGTTACTCATAATTATGAGTTCAGAATGAAAATCTTCATAAAAATAAAACCTAAAACTTTGAGATCAAAGAGAATCACCTTATAAAAATGGTGGCTGTCACTTTTATTTAAAAATATAATTTAGCAAAACAATGCAATATGTCTTACCTTTCAATTTTGAAATAAGAGATTTTTTCTTCATGATACCAATACGCTCAAAATAGACATCCATGCTAATATTTTCCAGTTTAAAAAAGTATTTGTTTAGTGAAGGTATATATATATTTGTGTGTGTATAGGGCATAAACTAAAAAAGTTTCTCCCTATTGCTACAACTAAATACTATTTGTTTTCCTCAAAATTCATGATATATATAAAATGAAACTGTGATTAATGTATATCCGAAAATAAAATCATGCCATGTGATTAACGTTTCTGAGCTATGTTTTTTCCAAACCCAAGTATAGCGAAATAATATTTGCGTAGAAGAATATTTATTGTTTCAATGTCCAGTGGAGTCAATTATATATTTGACATTTAAAACATTTGAATGTGCGAACAACACATTATATTAAAAACATTTAAGAGTGATTTTTAAAAATGCAATGTTTGGCTCGCAAACTCTGCTTTGCCAGGACAACTAATTTCTAGAAGTTCTTGATGGATATCTTTGTAATGTGCTTCAAAAGACAAAATCAGACTACAATTTGTTTGGTTTTTCCTTACACCTTTCAAGGCAAACTTTTCCCAATCCATCTTGATTTTAATTCAAGCTGACATCATTCACTATCGATGGGTTTTCTGAGTTTTATTGATGGCATAGATTGAAATCTCAAATCTGAAGGTATCGTCTGGCATTCGTCTTCAAATTTTGTTTAGTAGATATCACTTATTCACATTTGGTACAGATGCTGCTATGACTGTTTCCTAATCTTTCTACCTTAAAGAAACAATTTTTTAATTTTTAATGACTATAAGAATAGAACAATATATATTATATATACATATATATTTCTAATCATCGTAATTGCAACAACTTGAAGGAAGCATGTTAATAAATTTCAGGAATTGCCCACAGGCCCTGTTTCAACAGGATAATGAGTGACCACAGTGTTACGCATTGTGCAAGGGTTATCCATCAATAGCTAGATTGAATTTCTTCGCTGATCGGCTGGCTCTCCGGATCTTTCACCGATAGACAACGTGTAGTCTATGGTTGCTCAATGATTGACCCAGATTACATCCCCAGCTGCCACACCAGATCAACTTTGGCAACTTGTGGAAGCTGCTTGGTCTGTTGTACCTCAAGAACACATCCAAAGTCTCTTTGAATCATTGCCGAGGCGTGTGGCAGCGGTGATCTCCAACAATGGCTGCTATTCTGGCTACTTATTTTGGCAGGAACAACTCTTCACAAAAGTCTATAAATTTAATCATTTGATACTTGGTCAACATGTTATCTACAAAATAAATATTTTTGTGATATCTCTTGTCATTCTTAATGTTGCAATTTAGGGTGCAAACAGTTTATAAATGTATATACATACGTGTATGTGTGTGTTTATCACATTAAAAATATCCGTTCATTATTACTGTAATATATGAAAATTATGTTCTGTAATAATTTGATCAGAAAAAGGAGTATGCATTTTAATAAATTTATCAATTTGAAAGAATAATAAATTATCGAATAATTTTTTATAATGTTTATTGCATTTTTAAATTTAAAATGGAGCAAATACAAATTTTATTTCAGACAAAAAAAGTTATATATATATATATATATATATATATATATATATATATATATATATATATATATATATATATATATATATATATATATATATATATATATATATATATTAATATAGAGAAAATACATATATGAATATAAGGTAATAAATACAATGCTAAAAATATAATGTTGTAACTACAATGCATAATAGGAAATCTAGCCAGCGCAAAAGCAGCTAAAGAAAGATTTGCCTAGATAAATAAGATAAAACATGAAGAAAAGTAAAATCAGAAATATAAAATTGGAAAGATACTAAAGTATATGAAGCAAAAGACAAGAAGGCATAGGGACCATGTCTTCATCAGGAGGAGATGGTCAACTATGCAAAAATGAACACTCTTTTCTGACATGCTCGAAGGACAAATGTCTAAAAATCTTCGAGCAATTCCCCCGAAGAGTGTTCATATAAAAAGAACTTAATTAAAAATTAGACTAAATATATATGTAGAAAAGATAAATATATATGCAGAAGAATTCTTACAAGAATCCTGAAAATACCTACATATATACACTTTATTTTATACATAACTAAAACTTAAATCCCCTTTAATACGCTTTAACTTTGTAAACCACTTTAACTTTTTGAATTTAATTACTTCTGGCAATATTTCTTCATTCTAATTTCAAATTTACTTTTGGCAACTTCCTACTATTCTCATATATAAATTCAATCTGATTTACTGGCTTTTGTATTTTGTATTTTCTACTATATGTATTTTTTTACTGTATGTATTTTTCTACTATTGTGAGTATTTTTCTACTAATGTGAGTATTTTCATCTATAGTGAGTATTTTTATTCTTCTGCATATATATTTATCTTTTCTACATATATATTTAGTCTAATTTTTAATTAAGTTCTTTTTATATGAACACTCTTCGGGGGAATTGCTCGAAGATTTTTAGACATTTGTCCTTCGAGCATGTCAGAAAAGAGTGTTCATTTTTGCATAGTTGACCATCTCCCTCCTGATGAAGACATGGTCCCTATGCCTTCTTGTCTTTTGCTTCATATACTTTAGTATCTTTCCAATTTTATATTTCTGATTTTATTTTTCTTCATGTTTTATCTTATATATATATATATATATATATATATATATATATATATATATATATATATATATATATATATATATATGGAACATGTGATATCGTATATTAAACAACTCAAAATCTCTGCCTTTAATTTGAAAATAAATTAATTTACTGCCCTGAATTCAAATCTCTGCCGATGATTTATTCCTCAACCCGCATCTGAGCCGGAAAATTCAAAATTATTTACGAGATGAGAATAATTTTAAAAGTCATGAATTCAAAGTGAAATGTTTATTGAACATTATCCGCACTTCCGCTTGTTTGTTAGGGGATACAACGTAATAATTCAACGCATTTTTCTCTCCAGTTACGAATGGAACATAAGTTATTTGCTTGGTAAGTAATGGCTCAGCACAATATTCAATAAATCTTTTATTAACAAAATAAGACTAAAATAGATAGTGCTTCTTTTATTTGAATGGATGCGTTCCGCCGAGAATTGTGGGATATCACTTTACACTGAATATTTTATGTTATAATAAATTTTATAAGATTATAAGAGAAATTTAATTTTATGGGTGATTTATATATATATATATATATATATATATATATATATATATATATATATATATATATATATATATATATATATATATATATATATATATGTGGGATGGGGAGTGGCCAAGGCGTACATAACTAATTAACAATTCTTATACAAAGCCTAATATTTAATTAACATGTATTTACAAATATAAATATATACAAGTTTGAGATATTTACAATTAATCATCTTAATAGATTGAAATTTAAAGTTCAAGTTTAAAGTTATGGGGGACAGGAGCAGTCGTCTTGCTGCTATCAAAAAGGAACGTCTTTACGTCTTTAGTATTATTTCTCTTCTGCCCCGCTCACTGGGGAAGCTGTTGCGCCTCTCGAGCTCCATCTCAAGTGGGCACTTGAAATAGTGACGTCAGCTATTAAGTGGTTCACCCACCACAGTTCGGCCGTCCTGAAATCGGCTGGCCCTCCAGACGACACTGCAAATACATAAAAAAGAAAAACAGCAAAACAGGGAAAGAAACAAGCAGAACAGAATAATTCTCTGAAAAGAAACAAATTTTATATTCATCTTCTTAGATCTGAAATAAAGAAATGAGTCAGTATATCTTTTAGCTTCATTATAGTCAGTTGGACTTCCGACTATCCTTCAGCACAATTCAACTTTAATTTAACTCCAACTTGCATAACATCCTCGTCTTTTGGCATACTGTACCAGGGTTTTAGAAATTCAGCACAAGTCGTGGTACCGTTAGGTCCTTCATGACTTCCTTCTTTGATTACATCATAGGTGTTGCCTCCTTTAACTTTAGTAACTCTGTATGGTCCTAAATATTTTGGTTTCAGTTTTAAGTGGGGTCCAAACTGAGTTCTTTTAATAGCGACCAAATCGTTAACTCCATAAGATTGATGCTCTTTTCTTCTTAAATTATACGTTTTCCTGTTTTCTTCTTGGATCTTGAAAATTTGTTGTTTAGCATGTTTTCTGAGTTTATCTCTTTGAGCTTCAAAATTAGCTTGAAATTCCTTTTCAATCATTTCTTGGAGCTTACCAATACCTCCAACGTTCATCTTCGTACCAAAAGTAACTCAAAAGGTGTGGTATCTATGCTTCGTTGATATGTTGAATTAATCGTCTGCTGCAGTTCGTTCGTAAGTTTATACCACTGAGCTGGATTCTCTAAAGATAACTTTGAAAGAACTGATATGATTGTTTGGTTGATCCTCTCAACTTGTCCGTTAGCTCTTGGCAAACCAGTGGTTATTAAATGTTGTTTAATATTCTCTTTAGAGCAATAATCTCTGAATTCACCAGAGCTAAAAGCTGTACCTCTATCAGAAATAATTTGATAGGGATTTCCAAAGACTGATTTTAGAGTTTCTAATTTCGAAATGACTTCAGCAGATGTTGTGGTCTTCGTAGGAAAAATCCAAACGAACTTAGTAAAAGCGTCAATAATTGTTAAAATATACTTATAATTTTTATGTGTGCTTTCTAAAGGTCCTAAATGATCAATATGGTATGTATAAAGTGGTACGTCATTTTTATGTAATGGGTGTAATAAGCCTTCTTTCTTTCCTCTTTTGTGATTTACAAGAATACAGTGAACGCAATTAGATATGATATTTTCTACTTTCTGTTTAAGTTTGGGAATGAAATAATGGTCCTCAATGCTTTTCTCTGTATATTTGATTCCAGTATGTCCCTTTTCATGCGCACTTCTAATAATTTCCATCTGCATACTTCTTGGCACAACCACTAACTCCTTACCATCAACAAATTTATAAAGAACTCCGTTTCTCTCAAAATAATCTTCATAAGTAGAGATTTTTAATAATTCTTTTATCGTTTTCATTTCATCATCATTATCTTGGGCTGATTTTAATTTCGGTATGATATTATCGCTTGAGATGCAAAATATGTTTACAGGGGATCTGCTTAGTGCGTCAACATGAGTCATTCTTGTACCGGAGCGATGCTCAATACTATAATTAAATTCTTGGAGCAATAAAGCCCAACGAGCAACACGAGTTGACAAATCTCTTTTTGCATAGTCTTTTCGAATGCGGAACAGTCAGTGACAATTTTAAATGGAATTCCTAATAAGTAAACGCGGAATCTTTTTAACGCTTCAATAATTGCAAGAGCTTCAAGTTCGTAACTGGAATACTTCTTTTCGGCATCTGTTGTCTTTTTACTCATGAAATAGATGGGATGAAAATTTTTATCATTTGGGGATTTCTGTAATAAAATAGCTCCATATCCTTCTATGCTGGCGTCACAATGCAGTTCAGTTTCGTAATTTGGGTTGTATATACTTAACACAGGTTTTTGAGCTAAAATGAACTTTAATTGATTAAAAGAGTTTCTTTCCTCTTCACCAAATTTAAATTTCCTATCTTTCTTCAAAAGATCACTCAATGGCCTAGCAATAATGGAATATTTTGGGATAAATTTCCTGAAATATCCAGTCAATCCTAAAAAACTATGGACCTGTTTCAAATTAAGTGGCTCAGGGAAATGAAGCACAGCTTTAGTTTTCAAAGTAGATGGTAATATTTTCCCTTCTTCGATGATATGGCCTAAAAATTCAATGCGCTTCTTCAAAAAATGGGATTTTCTAAAATTTATTTCTAATCCATATTCGCTCGCAAGATTTAAGACTTTTTCAAGCCGTTCGACTCCTTCTTCAGTTGAGGAAGACAAAATAATTATATCGTCCATATAAGGTAAAACAATACCATCATTAATCAGTGGTCGGAAAATAGTATTAATAAATCTTTGAAACACGGCTGGGGAATTACATAGTCCAAAAGGAACCTTAAGAAATTGGTACTGTCCTTCATGAGTTACAAATGAAGTGTATTTTCTACTATCCTTCTTTACATCTACATGGAAAAATCCATTCTTGAGATCAATTGTACTAAACACACACGATTCCTGCAATCTATCTAATATATCTTCAATCAATGGGAGGGGAAATCTATCTTTTACAATTACTTTATTTAATCTCCGATAATCTATGCACAAACGAGGTGTTCCGTCTTTTTCTTTACGATTACTACTGGGCTACAATATTCTGAAGAACTGGGCTCTATTATACCTTGTTCTAACCATTCATCTATTTGGGTTTCAACTATCTTTTTCTCTGAAAATGGTAATCTACGGGGTTGATTAGATATAGGCTCATTACTTTTTAACAAAATATCTAATTGAACATTAGTTGATTTTGTTTTATGTGGTACATAACTCGAAACTAATTGTTGCAACTTATATTTAAATTTTTTGGAATACTAGGTTCAATGTTCAGTTCAACTTCATTAAAAGTTAAATCAACAGGTAGAATTGATAAAGTATTAATGTCTTTTACACATTGATATTTATTTTTAATCTTAATTCCGTTTTCATTAATTAAGGTTTCACCCTGCATTAGTACATTCATTCCTATGATGGCATCATATGACATAACATTATTTTCAACCACATAAATATCTTCTTCACACTTAAAATCATCTATTTTAATATTTCCCTTAAAATAGCCCAACGGCTTTACAACACATTTACCAAAACCACTTAGAGAAGAATTTAATGAAAATAACTCTACAACATTTAATTTATCAAAGACAGATTTACGAATCAAAGTTACTTGGCTTCCAGTATCTATTAATGCATTAACATTCAAATTATTAATAATTACATCATTCAGTATTGTTTTAACATTAACATTCATTGTTGCTACTTCAGGTTTAGAATTAGTTACTGGACACAATGAAGCTTTATGTCCAAAATTATTACATCGAAAACATTTAATACCCTTCTCTTTATGTTCACAAAATTTAGAAATATGATTTTTTTCACCACAATTAAAACAAATTTTATCTTTACAATCATCAAAATCACTGTATTTCATTTTTCCAAAACCATCATTGTATCTTATTTTATTTACATTTTCATTCTTAGAATTAACTCTATTACTATATTCATATTTTGATTTCGTTTTATCAAAATTATTATATTTATCATGAGAATTATATTTTGTTTTCGTTTTATCGAAATTATCATATTTAAAATGAGAATTATATTTTGTTTTCGTTTTATCGAAAGCATTTTTACTTTTAACAGAATCACTTTTTATTACTTCATAAACTTTGAGTTTTTCTTTAAATTCACTTAAATTCTTACATCCATACAAAATAATTTTGTTTTCTTGTCTATCATTAATTCCATTAATAACATAATGCATTAAGGCAGATTCTTCAATTTTACCGCAATTGCACAACTCCTTCATTTTTAAAAAATACTCCTGCACAGATTCATAATCATGCATTTTCCTTTTACGCAAAAGATCGTGTAAGTTAGCTGAGTTTATTTCAAACGAAAACTCATCGATCAAGGCTCGTCTCAATTTTTCCCAAGAATTTATTTGTGGTTCTGTTCGAACGAATAATAGAGCATTTCCTCCTAACGATCTTTTAGCCATAACAAATTTTTGTAAGTCTGATAAATTAAATAATTTCGACATATCCTCAAAATGATCAATCCAATTAATTACATTTTCATGTGATTCTGCATTAAATTTAGTAATAGTGCTTTCGATATCTTCATAATTAATATTAACACTTGGAATAACAGTATGTGCATAAAAATCATTTTCACAAACATTTTCATTCTTCTTAAAATAGTCAGATGCACTTTTCTTTTTACTTATATTGCATTGCATTGAAAAATCATTTCTACTTATTTCTTCTTCCACTTCACTTTCCGAGTCAGCAGTTTCCGAATCCTCTTTAGTGTTTTGAGCTAAGAGTTCAAGGTCACATAACAGAGACAAAATTCTTTCTGCGAGCTCTGCTTTGGATCCTTGAAAAGAAATATTCAAAATGTTCGATGCAGTAATAAGTTCGCCAAGCGAAAACTCATTGTTTATATTTTTTAATTTGTCTCGATACTCATTACTTTCGATATCAAAATCAAAACCATCAAAATTTCTAATTCTTTTACGATTTAATCTATCTCCATCATGATCAAAAATCAATCTATGCAAAATTGTGATTTTATCTGCTTTAAAATTTTTCAATGCAACGCTTATTTCCTTTATATCGTTTAATATCATCATGTACTTTGAAAAATGTTCACGTACCTCTCAAAGATGTTCGATGAGGATCCACGTCTTTCTCTCGTTCCAAACCGATGCTTAACGTAACGTCTTCTTCTAATGAAAATCCTTCTAACTATCTGATGCGATAATTATTCCAATCACTACAAAATTTTTGTAATCCAGCTAATCATTTCAATCTCACTCAATCCCGCTTCTGAGTTTTGTGGGACGGGGAGTGGCCAAGGCGAGATTAACTAATTAACAATTCTTATACAAAGCCTAATATTTAATTAACATGTATTTACAAATATAAATATATACAAGTTTGAGATATTTACAATTAATCATCTTAATAGATTGAAATTTAAAGTTCAAGTTTAAAGTTATGGGGGACAGGAGCAGTCGTCTTGCTGCTATCAAAAAGGAACGTCTTCACGTCTTTTAGATAATTTCTCTTCTGCCCCGCTCACTGGGGAAGCTGTTGCGCCTCTCGAGCTCCATCTCAAGTGGGCACTTGAAATAGTGACGTCAGCTATTAAGTGGTTCACCCACCACATATATATATATATATATATATATATATATAT
>JAJQOW010000541.1:0-102330 GCA_037975125.1 Latrodectus hesperus
CACCAGAAAATAACTCAGAAGAGTTATTTTCTGGTGAGAACTTTCTTACTCGGTCTCAATTCAACGCATGAAAAAATACTTTTTAATTGTGTAGCAAAAACTATGCTTCATATCTATATTCGTAAAGATTTGTGTCATCTTATATATATATATATATATACACTACTGGCCATTAAAATTGCTACACCAGGAAAGCGGCACACCACACACGTGAAATTTGCATGACAGGTAGAACTTGCTGTGATATGCAAATGATTAGACTTTCAGCGCATTCATACAAAGCAGGCGACAGTAGCGACATCTACAATGTGTATAAAACCAGAGATTTGACAGCAGTTTTCTCATACTCAATTTCCGTTTCAACGTTGTTTTCGGCAAAGAAAGTTGTTGTAATGCCTCGTGTAAGAAGAAGAAATGCCTATCAGCACGTGTCTGACTTTGATCGAGGAAGGATTATAGCCTAAAGGGATTGCGGTTTATCGTATCGCAATATTGCTACTTGCGTTGGTTGAGACCCCATGACTGTTAGCAGAATATGGAACCGATGGGTTCAGGACAATCATACGAAACGTCATGCAGGATCTCAGCGACCCTCCATCAATAACAGCAGAGAAGACAGACATCTTATCCGCATGGTCACAAGGGATCGTACAGCCACGTCACGAACCCTGAGTCGAGAAATGGAGTCATTTGCAAGACAACAAGTTTCTGCTCGAACAGTTCGACGACGTTTGCAGCAGCATGGATTGTCTCCACGGCGACCATGGCTTCGGCTACCATTGACGCTGCGTCACAGACAGGAGCGCCTTCAATGGTGTGATCAGCGACGAACCTGGACGCGGGAATGGCATCACGTCATCTTTACAGATGAACCTCGGTTCTGTATAAAGGACCATCATGGCCGCATCCGTGTTTGGAGGCATCGTGGAGAACGCGCATTGCCAGCTTACAATGGACATCGCCATACTGGCCCATCTGCTGGAATGATGGTATGGGGTGCCAACGGATACACGTCTCAATCACCTCTTGTTCGCATTACCGGCACTTTGAACAGCAACCGTTACATTTCCGATGTGTTAAGGCCCGTGGTTCTGCCCTTATCTTCGAGGCCTCCCTAATGCTTTGTTTCAACAGGATAATGCACGACCTCATGTTGCCCGTACTGTTCTGAACTTCTTTGATACAGAACCGGTTCGACTGTTACCCTGGCAAGCACGTTCTCTTGATCTGTCCCCAAGTGAGAACGTATGGTCAATGGTTGCCGAGCGATTGGCACGTCACTCACCATCCACTATTGTCGATGAATTGTGGCACAGTGTTGAAGCTGCATAGACTGATATCCCCGTACATGCCATGCAATCTCTGTTTGTTTCCTTGCCTAGGCGGATAAATGCTGTTATTGCAGCCAGAGGTGGCTGCTCTGGGTACTGATTTCTCAAGATCTATACATCCTAATTTCCTGTAAATCTAATCACATGTTCTTTCCACTATAATGTATGTGTCCAATAAATATCGTTCTGTTATTTACATTCCTTCTTGGTGTAGCAATTTTAATGGCCAGTAGTATATATATATATATATATATATATATATATATATATATATATATATATATATATATATATATATATATATATATATATATATATATATATATATATATATATATATATATATATATATATATATATATATATATATATATACAGCCACAAAGTGACGAAACTATGCAAAGAGAGAGACAGAGACGTACAACAAATGAATCTCTATTTCGAAATGATATGCATAATACTGAGCGAGACCATAATACAGGTTGCAGGTCCACGCGATTACAAAGCAACACGTCTAGGTACAGATTCAACGAGAGTACGGATTTACGTGAGGGATGGTTCTCCATTCCCTCTCAACCATTTGCTAAAGTGCGTCAGTGCCTCTTCTGAAGGAGTCAGTGGCAGAACCTGCAAATGGCGTCCGATCATATCCCGAACGTATTCGATTGTTAGATATGATATGACTAGCATGGTGACCAGGAAAGCACCATGCCCCTCGGAAACGCGTCTGTCTGCTAGAATGACTCCGTCGACGATGGCATGGAATTATGGGCTATTACAGGGGTCCTTTGCGACAAGAGCAAACTGTCAACGATTATTTTGCAAGCACCCATAATGACTCGAATATTGCCTACTCGGCCAATTCCTCTCCTCATCACTTACGTGCACTGAAGAGCCATGCATTTCGCATCATTTGTATGACTCGGTAAGGCGAGTCTTCTTTGAAATCTACATAATTTTCTGACCATTCCTTCTTGGTGCTGCATTTTCAATGTCGGGCATTGTGTATGGATGGCACCACCAGAGAATCCATTCCCTCAATTTTGACATTCATCTCGAGGGAGGAAATTCTCTCCAGTGTAGATCAACAACCAACTGCTCAACGGTCGACCACAGAACTTTCTATTCCACAAATTTAACGAGCACGTCGTTAATACTTCATAATATAGTTATGTGAATGTTGAATATTATCCAGTTGAGTCATTTTGGAAAATATATATATGTCGTCAAATATTGAGAATAGTACGAAACTACTTTAAAATACAGGTTGCGGCAAGCCAGCTTCCTTATTTCGAATTGCAATAACACAAAAAGTACTAAAGATAATGAATCGGGCGTTGTCTCATTTGAGAGAAGGAATCATAAATTTGTGTGACATTGTGGTTCAGTTGCTATTATGTGCTGGATTAATGAACTCCACAATTTGCTGTAGAGGTCTGTTTTTCAAACGGTAGTTTGGCTACTTCAAACCAACGCACTCTTGGAAATCACTTCAATATTGCGCCTTTAAGACTTATCCCAGACCGGATATCTTTTCATTTAGAAGTGACGAGGTTCAGAAAAACTGGTTCTGTGCAGAAAAGGAGAGGTGCAGATGGACGTCCCATCTCAGATCACCAGATAACATCCAAGCAGTAAGAGGGTCATTGCCGCTCAACTTGTCTAGTAGTCAGCGGGTCTGACTGCGGATAAGGAGGTCCTGGGTTCGAATCCCGGTTTGGGCATAAATGTACTTTCTCTCTCTATCTATCCTGTCTTTGTCCTTTCCCTGTATGAATGAGGTGTGAATGGTTGCCTACCCTATAAACGGGTACCTATGGCATGTGTGTAGAGCAAAGTCGTACTTTCACCTTCATGGTGCTCTGATTTAAAACGAAAGACGCTCCCAATTGACTTAAATTCGCATAGCCAAGGCATAGCGAGCTTGGCTTGTCCAAGTGTCATTAGTAACAACAACAAGAGTGTCATTTTTGTAATCACCGTGGAGTTGTGCGAGCAAACCGGCAATTTCTCTTTTTTATTTCCATTATTCCATGAGATGAAATTTGTACAATGAACTTCATTTTCATCTGTGCAAGCTGGCTGTTATGCAGGAATTATCGATCGTGATTTCAACACTAAAAAAAGTCCATACGATGCATTTCTTGAGTATGTACATTTCTTGACCTTGTCTTTTTCAGTGATGAGGCGTATTTCCTTTTGGCTGGATTTGCAAATAATAAATGTCATTGGACTGTGGATAACTCCCAAGAATTCCATTAGAGACATTATGTGTCCCCGTATATTGCGTAATCTCGTCAGTTGGAATTGTGAGCCCATGGATTTTCAAAGACGATGAACAAACTGTCGCTGTCACTTCAAACCGTTATGTGAGTAAGCTGGAATGTTTTTTTGCCATTACTGGGTGAAATGCCCTTAGGAGAATTATGGTTTCAGCAGGACTGAGAAAAAGACTATACTTGGAGGGCATCAATGGCTGTGCTGCAAAATCACTTCACAAAGCTCCTCATTTCAATGACAGGCGATTTGGAGTTCCAAGTGCATTCTCCAAATTTCGCCCCACGTGGCTTCCTTTTGTGGGGTTATTTAAAGTTACGTGTCCATACTAACCATCCACAAATCTATATAAATTAAATCTTACCTAATATGTAACTTTTGTATTCAAAAATAAATTAAAAAATATTTTTAGCACTTTTGATGTTATTGCAATACGTAATAAAGCACCTTGTATAATTTTGTAAAAGGTATATATTTTTACCTTACACAAAATGTCAATATTTTTGCCAAACAAAAAATGTCGCCAAATTTTGGGGATATTATGTAAGTATTTGAAAATATAATTGTGTAAATGTTAGGTATTATCCCGTTAAATATTTTTCTGAAGTAAAATATGTCGCCAAATGTTGTCAAATGTAAGTGCTTCAGAATATCCCACACAACACAAGTACGTCTACAGAATGTCCACTCGACGTCACCTGGATGATCCACCGTGGTGCAGTGGACATCCATTAGACGTCCATAAATGATTCAGTAGTTCAATGGAACTAGTGTCTCCAGACCGGGACCGGAACGTCGGCTCCAGATGGGAATTCTAACGCATGCGCACTTGAAAAAGTAGTTGCAATAATTTGGCGGTATAAAATGTGAATATTGTTCAAACTTAATTTTAGCAACCCTATGGCTTCTTATCCCCAGGTCTAATTTGAAACGAAGTTCGTGCCAGTCAATTTCCTTATTTATATTTACAAATTTTAATATTTTTTGAAATATAAAGGAAAAATAGAATAGTTTATTTATATCTTAGCACCACATATAAAGTAGAAATAGATATAAACTATATTTGTATTTTATATGGTGAGGACATTTATTTTTTCGCGGATATCGTTGTTCTTATAATACAAAGAAACTATATTCACAATGAATGAATGAATTAATTAATACTTTGTTATATTTATAAAAATATAACAATACTAAATCGATACATTTTTCTAAAGGAAAACGGAATACGTAGTTGTGAAATTCGCCATGTTTAACAATGAGATAAATTTCCCAGCCAGAGAAATTTATCACATTCTTTACATCGCCAAGTCACAAAATCATAGCCAAAATCTTCTGGGCGCCGACGTTCCGGGCTCCGTCTCGAGGCGCTAGTTTCAGTGGACCATCCACTGACCGTCCAGAAGAGGTCCACGGGACGTCTAATGGACGTCTACAGACAATTTCTGATGGATTTGGAATTTGTCACATGACAAAAATAGTGACGTCACGAATCTGTCACGAGAAATGCGCATAAGCTTCCAATCATATGCTCATATTTTTTATGAATGGCCCTTTCTTTGCAGTTACTAATATCTCTATAGTCACTTAAAAACCCCTTATTCAACTGGATTGGCAAAATGAAAACTAACTGTACTTAATATTCAAAAACATTTATTTTCAATTTGCTTCATAAGTTTTAATATTAAAAATGGATCCAATTTTACAAGTATTAATTTTATTAACAAAACAAACTCATTTCCTGTCATAGGAAAGTTTTTTCAGATTAATTTTATTTAAATTTCCCCCCATCTTAAAGAAATAAAAATTAACAGATTTACCACATAAAGCAATTTCATTGAAGTCAATTCACTATTCTCCTTTCAACTATATAATTATTTTTATTATAAATAAAAATAAAATTCATCATGAAAATACTACTTTTCAATTAAAAAAATGTTATACTATTAAAAAATACTTAACAAAAAAATTGAGTTAAAAATTTTATATCTATAATACAAAAATTTCAGACAATTTTTAAATTATGTGTAATACAAAGTATCAATTATTGAAAATCTATTTTGTTTTTGAAATTAGACATTAATGTAACACACAAATACTTTTCTTCCTCTCAAACCAGAAAGTACATTAAATCAATTTATAAGAAAACTGCATGCATATATTGAATAAATTTATTTGAGCAGTATCAAATTTTAAAGTAAAAATTTTCAGTGATAAATAGTAAAATTTTATGTATTAATTGCAATTATATCAATTTTTAATCTAAAACCCAAACAAATTGAAAATCATTGTTCTTGAATATTAAACTCTGTTATTCTTTATTTAGACAATTCAGTTGAATAAGTGATTTTCAAGTGACTAACAAAATATTAATAATTGCACAAGAATTTATCAATTTGCAAAATTTTCTATTCATTCACTTTTATTTTATAGCAATTTAAAAATATATTGTTTTTATAAGTTACAGTTAAAAAAGTTTTAAAAACCACTAATATTTTAAAATAACTAAAGATATGGGGTACATTTCAAATGCAGAAATGTGTTGAAAATGAAGTTTGATAAATTACTCAAAATATGCTTAATAGAATATGTATAAATAATTATGGAAAGAAAATAAAATGAGAAAATAAATAAAGGAGTTTAATAAAACAAGTAAACTCTCAAAACACAATGTTTGCTGTATCAAAGATTAGATTAACATAAAAAATGAAAATTAGAAAAAGCAAATAAAATAAGAAATTAAAAGTTTAATTCAATTTAGCAGAAAAGTATTGAAAATTCTATTTTAAAGTATAAAATCAATGTGTTTAAGAGAATGAAATTATAGTGTTACAAATAAATGCAGCATTTAATAATAATAGAATGTGTATTTTAAAATGAATTCAAAACATCAAATGAATTAGAGAGAAATTTCGTTATACAATTTTCTTTTAAATTTTCTTCAGATATCTAGTTTATGGATGGCTTAAACAATTTTTAATACATGTACATCAATAGAATTGTCCAAAGCAGTATTCCATCTTGCAGCATCTAAAAGAAAATAAGCATTTTGAATTTCAACGTAGTAATTATTACAATTCTACACAGTAACATAAAACATATGCTGATTAAGTGAATATATTTTGGAACAAGTTCAGTATCCCCATACACTGATTTCTTGCCAAATCTGGTAACCGTTGTTTACGTAGTAGTGTTGCCGATTTCAGCTTTTGTTTTTATTGTAGTGTTGCCAAATTTAGTTTTTGTTATTATTTTCATTTTTTCGTTGCCAGATTCCGTTTTTCTCGTGTTTTAAATAATTTTTACGTTATATATGTGCTTTTCTTTAGTGGAAATAGCTTTTTTAGTTTCACTTCGAGAACTTTCCAGAACTTTCTTTGCTAATTGTTCTACGTTTTAATTGCTAGTCATTTTAATTTCGTTTACTTTTGCTGATGGAAACAGTGGATTTCCCGCTCTTCTGTTTCGTTGTCTCCAGTGTCCAATTATCGTAAATTTTTTTTACTATTTCTTTTATATTATTTACTTTTATTTGGTTTAATTTTAATATATATTTTTTATTAAATAATATATTTTATTTTATATATTTAAAATCTTTAAATATTCTTTTTTCCTTATTTCATTTTCTTACTTTATTATCATCTTTTTATTGTTTTAATTAAAAATGTCTGATGTTAAAAATGTTGTCGCAAAATATCAACAAATTCTATTAGCTAAAATTAAAGATAATAATGATGAATTTTTGCCCAGGATTTCAAATTATTAATTAATTTAGGATTGGCAAATATTAATTTTTTTAACGGAAATTGGATTTGGAGAAAGTGTAATTATTTTATTTAAATTCTATTGCTTACATGTATTTTTTTTATTGTATTCGTGTTTCATTTTTATTTACTTAAAATGTGTATATATTTAATAAAATATTTTATTCATGTTTTTTTTTTTAAATTTTAAAAAATGTTTATATTTGAAAAATAAGTTTTTGCATACTTTTTTTTAAATTTTATAAAGTGTATATATTTAAAAAAATATTTTCGCATGCTTTTTCTTGTAAAATTAGATAATCATTTTTACTGAAATGTGACACTGGTGACAAACGAATAAAATGTCGAAATAAATATACCAATCAGCATGTCAGCTTAACTTCATATCAAGTAAGTCCGTTATTTATATTTATTTCTCTTTTTAAATTTTCTGAAATGCTTATTTTTCGATCGAACTTAGGGAAATTTCCCGTTTTAATAAACATGCGCCTAGCTTGGCGACTTGGCCTAAAAAAATTCGCCACGTGGCCAAGTGTATGGGGATACTGAACTTGTTCCTGTATTTTTTACGTTATTACAAATATCTTTTTAACATTATTAACAAGAAAAATATTTAAGATCAGGAGGTAAAAATGTAGTATCAATTTGTATGGAACATTAATTTCAAATATTAAGCTAAATTATAGTATGCTAATATTCATATTTTCACCACTCTATACTTAAAAAGTATTTTTGATACTTGATAATTACTGGAAATTTTGAGGTATCTATCCTAATATTCAAAAACTCACTCTCTTTTACAGTTTCTAATTAAATTCTAAAATAAAGTCATTAGAAAAAAGGAATGGCATTCTGTACCACGTTGAAAAACAAAGCTTATAATGGGATTCTAAATAATACAAAAATTTTTCTTTATAGATATTATTGATCAAAGAAGTAATAACCTAAAATTGTCTTTCTAAACAATTAAAATCCTTAACAATAAGATGCATTTTTTATTTTATCTATCAATTTTTCAACAAGTTTATACTTCATAATTTTAAACATAAGAGCAAAAACAGAGAAATTATTTATATCTGACATTATATAAATTATGAAAATATTAATTTCATTCTGTATTTATTTTTCAAATAATGAATAAAAATTGTTCCACACCTAAGGAACTTTCTATGAAAAAAAAATGCTCTTTTTCATTTTTTAAATAGTGTTTTGAGTTTTTTATTGACAAGGTAAACAAAATACTGGAATGGTATTTGAGTTCTGGTACTATGTATCAAATTTCAACAAATGATATACTATATTATTAAACTTTGGAATAGTTACTAATATTGGCAACACATTCAACTCATTAGAATATCTTCCACAGAAATTCATGAAATTAAGAAGATTGATTAGAATTTTTTTTAAATCTACAGTACTCTTATTAAATATTCTCTTAGTTTCAAATTGAGTTAATTGAGAGCATATAAGGCATTTTGATTCAAAAAGTTCCTACTGACAGAAACAAAAGTCTATTGAGTGAGCTTCAAAGCACTCTCAAGAAGGATGCCTGTAATTATTGATCCATGTAGAACTATCATGTAAAAGATCTGGAAATGCTGTATATTATGATTGGTCAAAAGAAAACCAGGCCATTACAATGTGAGACAAAGGCATAGTAAATCAAGATGAATGCGCCCGCACGGTTGGCTCCTTTTTAAATCCTTTAACACCTGGTTCAATGAATTTATAGTATTCATCTGATTAACTGTATAGTTTAGATTTTAACAAGGAAAAACATGTGCCTATATACGTTCAGGAATCCTACGTAGTTAAACTGAAAAGTTAACCTTTAAACTAATGCAACAAATATAGAAGCAGAATAAAGCTAGATATTTTTAGTATACTATACATTAGCATTATCACACACACACACACACACACACACACACACACACACACACACACACACACACACACACACACACACACACACACACACACACACACACACACACACACACACACACACACACACACACACACACACACACACACACACACACACAACACACACACACCAAGCCCAATTAGTGCCATGGGAAATGCACTAAATTATATCAAAAGAAATCAATAATACAAAAGTATATAAAAATAAATTAATCAAAAATAAATTACATCAAAAGAAAGTCCTACTTGAAAAAATCAATTTATATTTATAAATAAAAAATTATTTGTGGTGATGGGAACACAAAAGTAACCATATTTTTTGTGCATACTATAAATTAAAATTGATGAAAAGTCTAACAATTTGAACGGAAAAAATCACATCGGATTGAAATTTCAGTTTAAACATGAACAAGTATCAGTTTAAACATCTACAAATATATCACATTAAAAGGCGTAAATTGTAAGACATTTTAATTCTAATACGAATAAAAAGATAAACAAAAATGTTAATGCAATGAAAAAAGAGAAGTAAAATTTTACATTAAATATTTATATATGGCTTACTTAGGTACAAATTTAAAAAAAAATCACTTTTGACAGAAGTTTATATTTAAATGGGCAAATGTAAGTTTAACAGTTTAACACACATGAAGTATTATAAAACATTATAAAACAATTTAAGATACAACCCCTTAAAATGATGTATTGGATTACAAAATAGTCTGGTGGATTAATTAAAAACAAATCAAATAAAGTCTATAATGCTTGTTTCTCTACACCCAGCAGTAACATAAATAACATTATTTGTTAATCACAATCCATTTTGTTTACATTTTACAATCTTGCTTTCTTTAAAGCAAAAAATGACAATTCTAAAATTAGAAAACCATTTCAATTGTTTTTTAGAAACAGAAAGTATTCTGGAATGGAATGTAACATCCCTTAAATGAATTTTACATCGAGATAAAATTTATACAGATTTATTCAGTGTTAACTGTTTCAATTTAAAAACATATATATATATATATATATATATATATATATATATATATATATATATATATATATATATATATATATATATATATATATATATATATATATATATATATATATATATATATATATATATATATATATATTAGAAAAACCAATCACATTTACTTGCTTAGTTGTATAAATTTTCGTTACTTATTATCTATAATACATTTTAAGTACTATAATACATTCAGGGTGTAAATCATTTCTATTATCCTTAGAAGAATTTTAAGATCACCATAAACTTATAAGATGTAATGAAATTACCAACATGAACGCGATAAATAAAAAAAAACTCTTCCATTAATGTAACATTTCCCAATAAAGACATAAATAACGATAACATAATATGTACCACCAATAATAGTGAGCAAAAAATATCTTTTACACGTAATTTACAATATAACTTATGTTCTTTAATCAAAAAAATTATTAGAATTCTTTTACAAAATTTATTCATTTTTTTTACAAAACTTAATATTTTTTTATTCTTGGTTTTCAGCCAACTCATGACACAATACTTATGGCTCTAATCTAAAAAAACTATCTTGACGATGTTTCCTTGACTCACAAAAAATTTATAAAGAATGTCAAAACTTTCAATCGTCAATCAAAAAGTTATGATTCAACATTGACATTTTTATATCATCGACTAAATTTATATTTTCAACTTGGAGTTAATGATGCAATAATTATAAGAATCAAATAAAAATATATTTATATGAAATTTAAATAAAAATACTTGAAAAAAAGAATCACAAATACTAAGTCATCGTTTAAACTATTCGAATTTTGTAATAATTTATTTCATTTTTAGTGTTATTAAATTATTATACAAACTTCCAATAAATTTACTCGAAAAAAATTAATGTTGTACGTAATTGTAAATCAAACCTAAATGACTTTTGTATATAATATTATTGTACTTACTAAATTTAGATAAATATCCAAATTAGTTCCACATAAATGTCTGTTTTTAATGTACATATCCATCAGAGATCCAAAGACTGACATCCAGTAGACGTCTATTTTTGTTCTACAGAGGTCTACGAATAAACATTAATCAGTTGACGTCTATTGGACGTCCATACCAGTCCACTGGCAAACATCCACAGAACGTCCAGTCATGGACTTCATGTAGACGTCTATTTAACATCCATGGGGTCCACTGGATATGGTGGATGTTTTCTGGACGTCCATTAGACGTCCCTGGTTGTGTGGGTAATTATGTGAAAGTTAAATATTACACCCTCCCTAGAATATTTTTGCGAAACAAAATATGACTCCAAATGTTTCAGATATTACGTAAATACTTCAAAATATAATTATGTGAAAGTTAGACACTATCACTTCGAGTATTTTTGCAAAATATATATGTCACCAAATGTTGCGGATTAACGTGAAAGCTTCATCTGACTGTTACTAACTACAACTACTACTAATTTAGAACTTTTTTTCCGTGAGAAAGATACACGAACCTTCTGGCCTTTTATGTTAGCTAAAATTTAAAGCTTTTTAAAGTATGTATGAATTAAATTTTAATAGTTAAACATTTATAAAATTTTTATACAGGCAAGATTATACGGAAAACGCAATAATTAATTCAAAGCCTCTGTGCACAAAGAATGAGAAACTAGTAAAACATGAGACGTCATAAAATGATTCATTCGGTAAAGTTTTTAAATTGCAACCTTTCTACTTAAATCGTAACATTTGGCGACAAGTGCTTTTGGTGAAAATGGTTGATAAAATATTACATAAATACCTAAAACTCCTGTTACTTTACTTTCCATTCGGCTGAGTGACAAATAAGACCAGGAATGAGAAAAATATACCTGAGCATTTTCTTTCTAGAATGCTACTAAAAATGGAAACCGAGACGTTGATATCGTTTCATATTTATGAGCTGCAGAAAACAAAATGCTGATACGTTTATGATATATCGGAGGACACACTTGGCGACACTATTTCACAATAGTTGAGATATGGCGCTAATTTTTCACATCATTTTACGTGCATCCTTCTGTTGAATCTTGTGTTTTCGGTTAAAATAAGATGTTATTATTAATCGATAGCATCTTTTTCGTCCCAAGCTTTCGGTGTTATGAATGTGGTTCTCTCTTTTGCACACAAATGCTCCACAACACTCGAGCAAAACAGGCGCTTGTTACGTTTATGTATTAATCTCACGCAAAAAAGAAAAGCTTTAAAATTTTTCTTCATTTGAAATTCACCAGAACGTTTCAAAAATTCTTAAAATTCTTGTTGAGTAATCAATAATAAAATTAGTAGAGTATTATTAATTAATGAAATTATAATTCATTTTTATGTGTATTTTCCCTAACAATAAAACAGATAAAAAGGACGTGACACATGAAAAAAAATTAGCTATTTTTTTAATTACACAGAAATAAAAAGTTCAACAAAATTAAGTATATAATATAAGCTTGTTTGATTTTTTTTCTAATTTTTCCTATGAATCTAACTTTTATGAACTTTCGGTTTTAACTAAGTTGTTGTCGCTTATGACACTTGGACAAGCCAAGCTCGCTGTGCCTTTGGCAGTGCGAATTAAGTCAAGAGTCTTTCGTTTGGATCAGAGCACCACGAAGGTGAAAGTACGACTTTGCTCTTTTTATGAGGTGCCTCATAATTTTGAACCTCGGTCAGGTGACGAGGCCACACCTGAGCTGGCACCCTCCTCTCCACATCCACGCCACACCAGCGGAAGGACTTTGGACGTCACATATGAACGTGGATACGTCCCCAACCCACGGAGTTGCAGCAACCCAGTGAAGGGAGTAAACCGTGGTCACCCTCCCAACCACTGCAAATGATGCTTCACTTTGCTGAGCTTACGGGAAGCGGCGCTTAACTACTGAGCCATTTGAGCTCTTAAAAAAAACTAAGTGATATCGGTTAACCTTCGCGTTCATCATAATCGAGTTCAAATGTTATTTGTAATGAAATTGTAATACTTTGAATAATTATAACTTGCAAATTATTTTGTAAGATGAAAATAATACAATATGCATTTAAAATAATCTATATTTTAATCTTCATATAGTTTATTTAAAATATTTCGTAAATATTATCTTTTCGATGAACGAAATATTTTCGTTTTTAAATTTTAAGTCTATATTTTATGACGCAGTTCAAAGCTGCTTCCATTTGTAAACCTGTTTTCGCAGGGATGTCTAGTTCAATAGCTAAAATCTAAATGTTATCAAAATTTTAAATTTCTAGAATATTACTTTAAGAAAAGAAATTAAGATATAAATAATTTTTATAATAATCTATCTTATCTTATTTTGTATTATCTATCTAATCTTATCTATCGACCTACCCATCTATCTTATCTATCTGCCCATCTAACTTATCTATCTATCTTATCTACCTATCTCATCTTTTATCTTATCTATCTATCAATACATATATATACGAGGCCTTACATAATGACATCTTATCTATCTATCCATCTATCTAATGTTATCTTATCTATCTTATCCATCTATCTTATCTTACCTTATTATTCTTTATCTATCTTATCTACCTATCTCATCTTTATCTTTTCTTATCGATCTATATCTTATATTATCAATCTTTATCTATCTTATCTACCTATCTCATCTTTTATCTTACCTTATCTATCTATCCATACATACCTATACGAGGCCTTACATAATGACTTTTTATGTAAGCAGCAGTAATGGTAATTTCAGGCCATTACGTTAGAATCGAAAGACACTGAAATCTCGAATAACCAACATAACTAATTATCAAATCTCAATTGGAAGGTTAAGCAAATGAATGAAATAATTTTTACAGTAAAGTGAAATAACTTTTAATAGAAGGCTGAATATAAAATGGAATGATTACCATAACATGGTATCCAACATTGACTACCTTAACTTATTTCAAACTTCATTCTCAAGGTTCAGCATGATCCAGTGGTAGGAGAGAGCCCTTCAGATCACTAGGTCCCTGGTTCGATCCCAGCCATTGTTGAATAATGGGAGATGGAGGTTGCGCTTCTTTATGCTCTTCTGTCGATGTGGGTGGTTGGGAGTTTTCAGGGCTTCCCCTCTTGCTTAACGTGAAGGAGACCTCCTCTCCATATAAGGCGATGTGGGAGGAGGATATTGAAATAGTTTAGAAAATGTTTTCGTCGTTGGGTTGTTCATTACTGAATGTTAAAACTTCACTTATATAAAGTGAGTCACTTTTACACGATAAAAAAAACCAATATAAAATAATACATTGTATCTTATTCTAAAATCATCTCGCCCTGTCTAGTGGTCAGAGTACCTGACTACGGATAGGGAGGTCCTGGGTTCGAATCCCGGTTCGGACATGGATGTACTTTTTCTCTCTCTATCTATCCTGTCTTTGTCCTTTCCTTATATGAATGAGGTGTGAATGGTTGCCTACCCTATAAACGGATCCCTATGGCATGTGTGTACAGAAGAAGTCGGACTCCACACCAAAATAGGGTTCAGTTGAAAAAGTGGAGCAGCGCACCCCATGTTGCCAGCCTAGATGGCGCAAGACAACATCTTATTCTAAAAAAATGGATTCTATAAAAATGGAAATATTTATTTTAATTATAATCATAATTTTTCAAGTAATTTATTATTCATTCAATAATTTCTGTTTTAGAAAGAAGATATCTGAAGATATATATCATAGGCGACATTTCAATATTCGATGAAAATGAAGTACGCAGGTATCATCAAACGAATACTGATCAGAGAGAGGGCAGCGAAGATGAAAACAACGAATTAAATAAGTGGAATTGTGTTTGCACATGTTTTGAGCATTTCTTCCGCATCTTTGAAAAGATGATGAGGCTGTGATCTAGGGACGAAGACACAGTCATAAATTCTTGTTGTGGAACAGAACACAACCCCATTAGCTCTTCGGTGTCAGTTTTCTCGTTTAGTCTTCTATTAGTTTCTCGAGGACCTCTCAAGTCCAAGAAATTTGCCCCAATTCCAATAAAATCTCGTCGACAGCATGTCTCGCAAACAGGTTTCTCATCTTCTCAAAGTCTCGCGCGACAACAAGTACTGCTAATACTTCTCTGGTGTAAAAATAGGAAATCTTTCTGTGGGTCGCACAACCCCCCCTCGTTGTGTGGGTAATCTGGGAAGGAAAAGGGAGGGATGTGTGGGAAAGTTGTCTAGAGCTGCATCAAAAGGAAATCTATTCATTCTGTTTTCTCAAATTACTAACTTGGAAACAGTTTAAGGATGTTTTTTAAAATTTGACATGATTTGCTTATTCCAGCGATGTCTTGAGACGAATTCCGGGTTTTGATAAGTGCTAATACTTCCAACAAAATGTCTTCTAGAGGGGGCGCGACGGTTTCGCTTGTAATAGGTCGCTTTTATTATCGGAATGTAGCGAGCTCAGTATCAGGTACCATCGAAGATTCGTCGCACACACAAAAGGCGACAGGTGTTCTTAAAATAGCTCGTGGTCAAAGTATCTTCCGAATAAAATGATACCGCTGTTGGTGGCAGGCAAAGTATGAGGGCTTTTGCTTGATACCTGCTTCTAGATTATAAGCATTCAACCACCTTCTATTGTTTTGACACCGTGTAGTGAACAGCCTGGAGGTCGAAGACCGTTGCAAGGCAATTTAACCTCCACTGCTTAAATTGACTTTCTTCTTCTTCTTATAATTGGGTTTGTATGTCATGGGGCACCTCTGCTTTTATCAGCATTTTGTACAATTAACTCCAAACCCAATGTTTCCTAGTTCCAGTTGCTCGGGTCACCCACTTTATTAATAAAGTCCGATAACCTTTTAATGGAGTCTAGGTGTAACTCTCTAGTATGGATGATGCATAAAGAAGTAAATCTAGGGAGGGCAAGAGCCTCGCATTTGTAAATGATATGCTCTGCCGTTTCCTTTTGCGTATGACATTTCCAGCAGATAGGGACTTGCTGAAACAGTCCCATCTGGTCCGAGAGAAGTCTTGCTAGGGATAGCTTCCTGACTTTCACCAGAAGAAGATGGTTTGGAGGTCTTTCTACCTCAAGTGAAGGATTCATTGCTGCCCCTTTACTAGAATGCCTCTGAGTTCCCTTGTCTTTTTCAGCAAGGTCTACTTTAGAGGCTTCACCTGCAAATGCAGAAAGGTTTGTTATTTCTCGTGTCTTTTCAGCCACAAGATAACAATAATAAGCTCAGGAAATATAAGTCCACCCAGCATTGTCTGAGTTACTGGGCAAGGCAAATTATTCTAGAAGTTCACCAGGCAACTAGAGGCTCCGTTAAGACACCAATACCGCGGTGCCAATTAGCCCTAGGGACGGAACGCATAACACCAGGGTTTACGGGAGCTGGTTCGCGGCCTCTCTGATTCAATATTCAAGGCTATCCTGTCATTCCTACAGAACATTCGGCGATCCACCACCTGCCGACGCGCCTGGTGGCTTGTCAAGCTCCAGGAAGGTACACGTACCCCGTGGTTCCAGGTAAATTGACTTTAAGCAAGACTTTTTAGAGAGAATGGATCGTACTGTCGTGCCAAACGTTAGAAAACATGAAAACTCCCAAGCACTCACTTCGACAGAGAGCATGCAAAAGGCTGAATTAAAACCTCCATATCCCGGTTTTCAGCAGTGTTTGGATCGAACCTAGGAGCTTCTTCTCTGAAGAGCGATGTCCTACCACTAGTTTCGTCTTAACTTGGAAATAAGCGTTTCTCGTGGTTCAGCAGTGGTCGGGACCTTATGTTTTGAAAAGAGATGTCCAATCGCTAGGCCACGGTTAGAGCAATATTAATATTTTGAATGTTTTGGTTTGTTTGTCGCTCAACGGTCATTTTTTGCAGACGAGGACTAATTTGACCAGGACCTACGGCTTAAAGTGAATTCCGAACCACTACAAACATCCATGTCCAAGGTGGGATCGAACCCACGAACTGTTGAACCGAAGGCAAGAGCGCTAACCATTCGGCTGCCAGCTCGGCTTTTGAATGATTGAATAAATGTGTAAACTATTTCTTAATGTGAGCTGTAAGGAGTTAGTTAACATAAAGCTCCAAAATGGATCGCCAAGCTATCGATCATCTTCTAAATATAGAGCAAGAGACTGATGTTTATAAGTAGGGTAATTATACTATTGAATGAAAAATTCACAACTCATGCAAATGTGTCAGTCAATTGATTCAGTTTGTCAGATGAGCTATGTGATCTTTTTAAGCAATAAAATTATTCACTTTTTTGGAATTTTGATAAACTTTTGTTTTACTTTCTAGACCTTGTGCGTTTTCGGATTTCTCAATACACCACCGATCAAATGTGCATTGGAGCGTGGATGAAATGGTTTGTGACTTCAATGCTCCATCAGTTAGTTAATAGCTGATATGTATGCGAGGCCTCATTTGGCGCTGCAAAACAGTATTTTGAACGATGATAAATTAATCATCAAAAGTTAAATATCGTTATTTTATTCCATTTAGTCCTTTAAGAATCTAATATTCCTCAGTTGGTATGGTCTGGAAAGGAGGTGCCAACTCAGATGTCAGTCTATAGTTAAAAAATGGGAGCCTGTTGGCAATGTGTAGTGGTTTTGGTCGTCAAAAGTTGCAATAATTAAACCTAAATCTTGCAGTTATAGCGTTAAAATACTTACAATTAAAATAATAAATATTATATTACTCACAGGCATATAACATCGATCATGGCCAGTCTTCATTTAATTTTTTACTGTCTTTTGTACAATAAATAAATAATTTTATAAAATATTACAACTAAGCAAATAAATGTAAATTTTCCTGTTATCTAAATTTTCTTAGATTCATAGCCGTACGCGTTCCTTTAGCAGTTCTCAAATATTTTATCGTGTCTCTAAGCGAGGAATTACATTTCGTGTATTTGGAATTCCTTCACAAATAACTTTCCTTAATCTTCTTCCTAAAATAACTTTCAGCGAGACGTATTCTTTTTTATATATATATTCCGCTCGAAAGCAATGTAGCAAACACACGAGCTTTTATGATAGATTGAAAATCTTATTCCCTAATGCAAGAATAGAAGTGAAATATTTGCTTTTAAGCTTAGATTTATCCCTCTTCGCGATTTCACGGAAGAGACAAAGATTGCCAAACACCGTAATAAAAAGGTAACTTCTCCAGAGTTTACTTTTCGAACACCTTTCTTTCAACACTCGAATGGTTTGCACTTAGAACACTATTCTAGAACATTATAATTGAGTTTTTAAATTTTTAATCTCCCTTCTTTGTGAGTCTTTTCCTACAAATGTATAAGTTATAAGAAAAATATATTTGTTTGCAATACATTTCCGGATATCTATTTAAATTTCTGAACACGAACAATCTCCTCGTTCTTATGAATATTAGAGAGTTCATGAGGTAAACCACCTTCCCCAGTACGCATCCATTCGACTTCACACCAACGGAGGAACGTTGAGACCTATTTTGTGTGCCTAATTACCCATTAGAAAACCCGACGATACTTCTCCTGGGTCAGGTATAGAACTCATGACTTTACTTTCACGGGAATGACGCCTTTCTCGAGGCTTCATTATGTTTTTTATAGTAGGTGATGCATTATGTTTTTTTTTATTTATTTATTACATTACATGTATTCAGACTTGTATGCTTGAGATCTGCTTGTAAGTCTTCGTCGATATTAGGACCAATAGCACAATGACAGATGTACAACCACAGAAGAATAACGAAGAAAACACCCAGGGCCACGGTGGGATTCGAACCCACACTCCTACGCTCTCAAGCGATTAGCAGTGATGCCTTTGACCACTCAGCCACGGAGCGCCCTGCATTATGTTTGGTACTGCCTTCATCTGACGATCATAGCAGAGAAAAAGGCCACACAACTACGCAGTTTTGAGTCAGGCTCCAATGACGAGGTCGACACTTGAGATGGCGTTCTGTTCTCCATGCGAAGGAACATTAGATTCTACAATAATTTGAACTTGCGAGAGTCCTCTCAGCAGATGGTCTTTTTTTAGGTTTGGACCCATGAACCAGGGTACAGCGGTCGGAAACATATATTTCATATAGATAATGTGCTTAAAATATAATCTTGACGTAATAGATTTGTCGCTGATTGATTGGTGAGAAAAAGAATAATTTTCATGCTCCCACTATATATTATTGCTGTTGTTGACAGAAAACATTATTTGGGAGGATGGCTTTGTGCTCAGGTTCTATGGCTATCTATTTCTAGACTGAAACCACTAAATGATAGTGTGGTTAAGAGACGATAGTGGTATCTAAGCTGCCATCTTTGTCTTTATAGCATACTACCCTACTGGAATGATAGTAGATTCCATGGGACATTTGACAGGATGTGGTAGATATAACCTAAAAATAGCTACTTTTTGTAAGATATTTTAATGTGTAACGCGTAAATTCATAGGTTATTTCTAAATATGGTCCTTTCATGGTGTTGATCGTATTTATTTGTCACAAAAAAGGAAAATTCCGAAAATTCCCAAGCATTCACCTCGATGGTTAGAGTCGAACCCAACAGCTTCTGCTCTGAAGAGCGGTTTAAAACCATTAGGTCATTTTGTGTCCATGCATTGTATTTTGAAAGAGACAGGGAGAAATTTAATCAACTGGTAAAAGTTCAAAGAAAGAAATAACTCAATATCAAGACCTGAAATTTTTTTTAGAAAAAAACTGTTTTTATACTATTTTTAAAAACTACTGTTAGTACTTTTATAAAATTACTACTAAGTTGTTTTCATAAAAGCCAATTTTATGTATTGGTATGAAGAGTAGACGAATAGTTATTTGTAGTTGAATAATGGCTTAGTTCAAAATCTAAGAGATTTCTTTTTGATGACCACTTGGACCTTGGCAGCTATGATAATATAAAGTAGCAATAAGGCCACCATTTCCAGAGCTTAGTTTAGATGTTTAATTTCCATTAGTCGTCCAATTAAGACAGTACTTCCCTCTCAACTAATTCATTGATTGGTTGATGGCGGGATGTATCGTCCAATCAATGACCCTGGGAATTCCAAGAACATTTTTATAGTAACCATGTAGTAGCTCGGCTCCTTGCGACTTCATATTTCGAAAATATTAATTTAAATTGTGTCGACAAATATTCAAATGGACAAAAACGTCGCCAAATGTTACCAATGTCTTAAGACCTATTTCCTAGCTATGAAAACTTCTATTTTCACGGAATAAGCATTGCTCAGGTAACAATTTCACTGGTTAAGCAATAATATCACAATAAAATAATTAGTTAAACTGAAATATCCTCCCTGGGGATGCTCAAGTCAGACCTATTGCGGCCTTTTTCTCTTCAGACGCAATACTTTCTAAGGCTTTTGCCTAACTTTTACTTTCATATTATCATTCATTTAATTCTTTCACTCAACTTTAACATTCAAATGAATGAGTAGATGCCTTCGGGCAGGTACTCAGCTACACACCCAACAGGAACAGGAATACATTATTGTTAGCTACCACTTTAAATGTTATGTTTTTGTTAATAAACCTTATCGTGATTTTAATCGCTTCGAGCTTGTTTACAAACTGTACTATTCAGGTTTAGAGCAGAGAAACTCTTAGCAGCATTGGTGTAACTACAGAATAAAACTTCTAAATAACTTTTCAATAGTTACTAAATCAGTCACTACACGGGTGACCCAGACCAAGTATGTTTGTAATGCTTTTGACTCTACTTTGAACTGTAGGCCCTTGTCTAATGAAACTTCACTTGCAAAAAAGATCATTAAGTTATAAATAAAGTTTCTGATAACATTGTTCCTTGGTTTGAAATTATCTAAAATTAGAATTTTTCCAATTGACAGAAACAAGCAGTTGGAAACAAAGGTAATAAAATAAAACAAAATCATCCATCAGTAACAATAGATTTATTTCTAAAATATAAGAAACTCCTCACAAGCGTACTATTTTCCTACCGTTTTGAGGACTACAGGAAATTTTGAAAGAATTAAATAAACGCACAAACAAAATGTGTTTTTGCACATTTTTTTAACGATAAACATTTAAAAGAATTTTATTTTCTAATAAGTTTAATTTAAAACTCTCTTATATTATTTAAAAAAAGGTAACAGAGCATTTTTTAGAGCACCGAATTCAACTTTTCTGCAACTTCTCTTTCACAAAATCTTATATTCCATTCAATGTTTTGGAAAGCTGCTGATAAAAAGTTTATTTTAAATTCCAAATGCTCAAATAATCCACAGGTGAGGAGATGTATCTACGGAAATGCTTCCGTTCCGGTGGCATTTCTCGTTTTTATAAGAATAAATGAAAAAAAGAGATTTTAAAGTATGAGACGTGTAGCTTAACTTCTTTTATTGTGTTTCCGTGGGGCTATATACAATATAGTTTTGTTAATGGGAAGAAATTTCTTGTTTGAAAATAAGTGTTAAAGTATTTCTGATAGTAAAATTAATTCATTTGAATTATTTCCTGTTTTTTACTTAAACATTTTTGTTGTAAGTGTGGTGTTCGCAACACAAACGTAACTTATGCATTTATAAGTAGCGTTGTTGTTGATAGGGGGCGTTGCTGTGACGTCAGGAAGAATATGTAAAGAGATCTCGCTCAAGCTCTCAGAAGTCGATGTAACGAGTAATTCGGCGCTTATTCTATTTAAATGTCCTGCTGTACTGATACTATGTTTCTTTAGTGTATTTATTAAATTTCTTGGCTTAGTTATTCATGGGGATATGTTGTTTTAATTCGTCCATTGCCAAAGTGGTGACTCTGACGTGATTTGAACTCGCAACTTATGTTGTTTTTGTTCTTCCATTGCTAAATAAGTACGACTATGAAACCCTTAACAAATTTTTCCGTGTTTTCTTTCCATCAACATTTTACATCCATTTCCTCTGATTTTTCATTAGAAATTAGTTTTTTCCCTTCATAAATCCATCAGATATCCTACTTTATCCAATTTAACTATGAGCCTCGTTTCAGTAAAGCCATATTTCTGGGAGAACAGCCGCTGGTTCAATACCCCCGAAGCTTCCTTTGTTCAGTAGCGATTGAACAACGAGAGATGAATGTTGAGCTTCTGTCAATGACATGCAACAGACAAGTCTGTGAGCAATACGTCGGTTAAGGTTCGCTTTCTTTTTTCAACCAAAACTTGGAACACATTTCAAAGTTGTTGTTGTATTAGCATGCTGCCCTGTTTCTAGCCCTGAATTGGGCTGTACCAGTTAGATAAAAGCAGCCGGGTTGTATCTTCTTGATTTTGAAGCAGAAGATCACCAATACTTGGCCTTCCGTCCCCAGAGGTATCATTTCACTTGGAGGATATTACGACTTGGCCATATTTAACATTGCCCACAGCCGCCTATAGTGAACACGACGAAGCTTGCATTAAGCTGGGATTTGAACTCACTGCTTTCCGATGTGGAGAACGACGCCCTAACTAAGCAGCCCACAGCGGCTCAAGGCAGAATTAGTAAAAGATGCCTACAAAAGCCATTCCTAATTATCTCGTAGGGTTATGAGTTAATTACTTAGTGAGACTTTTTATGCTGTCCCTATTCACTGTATGCGAATCGAGCCTACGGGTGGTCGAGTGGTTAGCGTTCTTGACTTCTGAGCTGTGGGTCATCTCGGTTCGGGCATGGGTGTTACTTTCTTTCTCTATATTTCTCTGTCCTTTCTTCTGTGATGATGTATGAATGAGGCCCACCCTATAAACGGGTTTGTGGTGTATGGAGTGGGTAACGCTACTCGCCTCCGTCACTTGATTCACAGGTACCCGCTGGATAACGACAAATGAGTAGCAGTTTCTCGCCTTGTTGTGGTATAGGGTTCGTCACCCAAGTGTGCCCGCCGTTGGAAAAAAATGAGAATCGAAAACTACATTTTATGGATGCATTTGTAAAGTTTTGGTTGATATTTTCATGCATTTTTTATACAGTCCATCTCCACCGCACACGAATAAGTTTGATGTGAAATGAAAATGTGTGAGTTTGGCATTAATAAAAGAACTTACTTTCGCTTTTGAAAAATATTGAATTAATAACAGCATGTTTCACTTGATAAAAAAAATTTTTAAATATGATGAATGAAAGCCATGATTTCAATGCCATCGTGATGAAAAATATTAAATTTTCATTGAATTCCCTGGAGCCCAGCTTGTAACGTGGTTATGACCATCGGCTCTCACCGAATGGGCTCATGTTCGAATCCCAAATAAGGCTTGTGTGTTGTTGTTGTTGTTGCTTATGACACTTGGACAAGCCAAGCTCGCTATGCCTTTGGCAGTGCAAATTAAGTCAAAAGAGGACGTCTTTCGTTTGGATCAGAGCACCACGAAGGTGAAAAAGTACGACTTTGCTATTTTTAAGGTGCCTCGTCATTTTGAACCACGGTAGGAGACGAAGCCACACCTGAGCTGGCACCCTCCTCTCCACATCCACGCCACACCAGAGGAAGGACTTTGTACGTCACATATTGACGTGGACACGTCCCCAACCCACGGAGCTCCAGCAACCCAGTGAAGGAAAGTACACCGTAGTCACCCTCCCAACCACTGCAAATGATGCTTCACTTTGCTGAGCTTACGAGAAGCGGCGTGAAGCTATTGAGATACTGGAGCTCTGGCTTGGGTGTAAAACTGGGGATGTAGTCGGATTTTCTGCCTGTAATGAATCCCTGTTCCGAAAAAAGCGATGAGCGCCCCCTTTTGTTCCTGTCTGGAGTCATCGTCTTCGTTAATAAATGTTCTTTGCTACTGCTTGTCTGTCCTTTCTCGTGTGCACCACATACGACAACACAAAAATTGAATTTCTTGATTCGTTATGAATTTCCATAGCAAATAACTTTCTTCGCAAGCCTATTAGAGCTTTTGTTCTAAGTAAAAAAATTTGTGTTTGTCATTTTGAGAAATCAAAATCATTATAACATATTTCTTAAAAAAAGATAAGCCTGAATAAAAATTATATATATTCTACGGATAATGAGAAGCATTTACCTAAAAGTAGAAAACCCTTCTGTACAATATTAAAACAATTTTTAGACATTTTTACTGATTTAATTAATACCACTGGTATAATGAAGCAAAATGGTTGATCGGATTCTTGGAAGCGATTTTTGTTCATTTATTTTTTCCTTATTTTAATCAATAGTAAATATTTATTTTAAATATGACATCTTCATAAAATTTTCAATTTATTTTCTGAATATTACAAACACATATTTTTGGTTTCATATTTATAAGTAAGAGACAATCTCTTTATTCAAAAACATAATTTGTTTTAGTTTCAATTTTAATGGAGACTTGAACTTATCAAACAACTTGTACATGGATTTGCAATAATTAATTGGATATAAATTAGTTTCAGTCTATTGGGTCCCATTTCCTTTTCATTATTATAAACCCAATCTTGATAGGACAGAATCAAGAAAAAAAGGAATTGAAATGAAATGAATGAAGTTAAAGATTTTGAAAGAGTTACTTATCTCTACGAATATCTGAAGTTATTCAAAAATGAGTGACTAAAATTAATTGCAATATAAGATATCAAAACCTGTCATTGTTTTTCTTTCAAGAAACTACATGCAATCCCAAAGGAAGAACACGAAAATATTTAATCTCTGCTCTTTTCCTAAAAATATTCCTTAAACCTTTCAAAGAAATGTCAAATTCAGAAATGTCCAGCTTGCTTGTAATGAATACTTGTTAGTTTTAATTAAATGGCTCTTATTAATTTACAATTTCGAAAGGATATTTCACCTTCAGAAATGTTTCTATACATAAAAAGAAGAGCTCCAGTGGCTCACTAGATTCTCCTGTCAAGATCAGAGATTTGAAGAAACATTTGCAGTGGGTAGTGTTTGGGAGGGTGACCGAATTCTCCCCCACTAGAGCTCCGTGGGCTGAGGTCGTGTCCGTGTTCATCTGTGATGTCCAAAACCATTCCTCAGGTGTGGCGTGGTTACGAGGAGAAGGACTCTCGTCACCGTAGCTTGAAATGACAAGGTTCTTGGTGATGGGCGAGCATTCCAAACCCATTAACCTTAAGGTACAGTCCGGAGCTCGCCTGCATTGCTAAGTATGTATATAGAAATGATGTTTATCATTCTAAACGATATGCTTTTTTTCTAAATGATTTACTCTCTTTTTTGTATGTTAAGATCATTCTGGTTGTTTATATATATATATATATATATATATATATATATATATATATATATATATATATATATATATATATATATATATATATATATATGTATGTATATATATAACGGTGTATTTATGTTAGCAATATGAGCAGTAATAAATTATATTGTATACTTTCACTAATTATTTATCAATTATTCATAAAAAATTAAATGTATTTTTCAAGTGATTTTAAAAATCTATCATCAATTAACTTATATAATGACTTAGAATTTGTATAATAGGCTAAATATCATCGTAGTAACTGGGCATTTAGAAATAAAAAAAATAATATGTATATATATATATGTGTGTGTGTGTGTGTGTGTGTATATTTATAATTTTAATAGTCAATCCTTAGTTATATCATGGAGTATGAAATATCGTGTATTATACACACACTTTACCTGACTCTTAGTTATTTCATGAAATAACAAAATTACGCACTTTAACGGGAATATGTTTATCATCAGATCCCCCCTGTGTGTTCTCTACATTTTCACTGTACTTTATGTATATATATATATGTATATTTATATACATACATATTTATATATATATATATATATATATATATATATATATATATATATTATATATATATTATATATATATAAATATATATATACAGGGTGATTATAAAAAAACTTTGCCAACATCTGCACTTCTAGCGTCCATTCTATTTAACCGATCAAGATGATACTCCAAATATAGTTCTTTTGAGATATGCGCTCGAGATTCTGTGAATGGCAACACAGTGGCCCTCGCGGTTACAGTTATAGTGACAGAAACTCGAAATTTTCGAATGGCAACGCCTACTTTTTACCATCGCAAAATGTTAAGCACATGCGAAAACCCTAAATAGCGTTGAAACGGTACCGATATGTCCGAAAACCGACGTGTTATACACATACAAACAGTTCTTCAAGGCGCACGGAGGAATAATGCATACGACAGAGACAAGACACTGCTCAATGATGAGAACACATAGAGAAAAAAATCTTTATTAATTTCAAACATTTTCCACATGAGTGCCATCACAGGCAATTACGCATTGCATGCGGGAGACGGTGGACAATGTCGCTGCACGCAACATGGCACGAGGGATGTTTCCAATCTCACGCCGTATAGAATCATTTAAGTCCGACAATGTTTGAAGATTGCACAGATAAACTCTGGATTTGAGATAGCCCCAAAACCAGAAATCCATAGGCGTCAGATCTGGGGATCGCGCAGGCCACGGAAAAGGATAATAGCGTGAGATGATGCGATCACCAAAATGCTGATCCAGGAGCCTTTTAACTGACCTCGCTATATGTGGAGGTGCGCCATCTTGCATCCAAACAATGTCATTGAGTGCATTCAGCCGACGCAACTCCGTTAAGACATAATTTTTCAGCATGGCTGCATACCGAGGGCCCGTTACAGAACATGTTGCAGGGCCAGTCGGGGTCGTTTCCTCAAAGAAGAACGGGCCCAGAACAAATGTAGCTGTAATGCCGCACCACGCAGTCACTTTGGCGTCAAATAATGGTACTGGCGCCACAGCATGAGGATTCGTTTCTCCCCAGTGCACACAATTCTTTGTGTTAATGCTGCCATTTAAGGTGAAATGCGCCTCGTCCGTCCATAGTATGCGAAGTGGCCAGTCGTTATCCGCATCATATCGTAACAAAAATGCATTTGCGAAGTCCAGACGTTGTTGTGGGTCACCCGGCTCCAACATCTGGACGCGCTGGAACCGATAGGGAAACATGTGAAGTACCGAGTGCAAGAGCTTGCGGACCATTGAGTTCGGAATATCCAATACGCGCGCTATGCCTCTTGCGGTTTCTGTGTGTCCTGCAGTCACTGTATGGTGCACTTCCATGACAACGTCCTCAGAAACAGTTGGCCGTCCGGAGCGCTGTTTGTCACATGTGCAGCCTGTATCTTCGAATTTCCGCACTAAATCACGCAGAGCTTGCAGAGTACATGGTCCGCGTCGTTGTCGATGATTGCGGCGATACACACGCAAGGCTTCCGCAGCGTTCTTCCCATTTTGGTAATAGAGTTTGATCAATTCACCGCGAACTTTCCTAGGAAGACTCATATCGTCGGCATGTGCGAGTTCCCGAATGACAACTTCGCATACCCGCTTGGTATTTTATAGGTTTCCTACGCTGAATATCTGGCGACCGGCGTTCTGTGATTGGTTTCTTGACTCTGTCACATGCAAATTTATTGCGTGCGCCCAGATCGTGTTTTATTGGCCGGTTTTCAGGACTCTTTTTTGTGTTTGCAGAACACGTCCGTTTTTAGACATATCGGTACCGTTTCAACGCTATTTAGGGTTTTCGCATGTTCTGAACATTTTGCGATGGTAAAAAGTAGACGTTGCCATTCGAAAATTTCGAGTTTCTGTCACTATAACTGTAACCGCGAGGGCCACTGTGTTGCCATTCACAGAATCTCGAGCGCATATCTCAAAAGAACTATATTTGAAATATCATCTTGATCGGTTAAATAGAATGGACGCTAGAAGTGCAGATGTTGGCAAAGTTTTTTTATAATCACCCTGTATATATATATATATATATATATATATATATATATATATATATTAAAACCTTCCCTGCTTTCTTCATTTCTACATACTCACAGTGTAATTCTTTAGATAAAAAAAATTATCTCTGAATGTGTTTTCGGTTTTGTTTACATGCAGAGCTCATGAGAAATAGACAGATATGCAGGTGAAAGTTTTCTAAACTTCAGTATTTGATTACAACAAACCTAAATCAAATATCTGAACGTTTGACACTCCATTCGATTTGTTTTCTATATTTATATACGTGAAACTTCCACCTAATGACCTTCGGCCGAGAACACAGATATTGGCACAGTAGGCATTAGCTTCCTATGTGGGTTGCCATGCCACTGAGTCCAGTTTGATATCTTTGATATCGCATTTGACGACTGAAAATAAAATTTTGAAAAATTATGGAAATAGTATGGATTGTTATAAAAACTATAAAATAATTATGTCTAATTTTTCCAGACAGGATTATTACCAGGACTCTTTTCAGTCTTAGAACTCCACACTTCTTTGGAACGACTATGAATATGGATAGCATCAGACGTTACAAATCATGTAGGATCTGCCCTGAGGAGCAGCTAACCCCGGGACACAATTTTAACTCCCCGGGCATCATAAGAAGTTTACAGACTATTGACGAATTTCCCTTTCGGGGAAATACCTATAATGATAAAATTCTACATGTTGCCAGGGCATGATTTTGGCACTTGGAGTGACGTGACTTGACTTCAAAGGACACGACACCAACCAACCATGAATACGTTTTCACTGTTATTAATGGTATGGGAATAAGAAACAAAAGTGAAGTTGAGTATCTTTTCTATGAAAGCTGTTATAGTCTCAGTTACAAATTTGAGGATTTAAATATACAAGTTGTTTATTAAATGTTTGAACGATTCTATTGTTGAGAAATATTGAAGATATGTTTGTGTGAATAGATAGCATTAATAATCAGAAAGATATATGGCTTTTGTCAGTGGTATTTTTCATATGCATCGCTCATAGCACGGAGAATATCAAGATGGTGGCCGATTACTCGTAAGCATCCTCAGTGGCTATTGTGACTAAAATCCTGGCCCTTAAGTCACCAAGATTCTATACTTCTCTGCTATAAATGATATCTTTTACGAACTCCCAAAGAAAATCTTATAATCAGGTGGTCTGAATGACCAAGAAATCTGTCTTCTTCTTCTTCTTAGAGTTGGGTTTGTATGTCATAGGCACCTCTGCTTTTATCAGCATTTTGTACTATTAACTCCACGCTCAATGTTTCCTAGTTCCAGTTGCTCGGGTCACCCACTTTATTAATAAAGTCCGATAACCCTTTCATGGAGTCTAGGTGTAACTCTCTAGAATGGATGATGTCTATAGAAGTTAATCTAGGGAGGGCAAGAGCCTCGCATTCGTAAATGATATGCTTGGCCGTTTCCTCTTGCGTATGACATTTCCTGCAGACAGGGTCTTGATGAAACAGTCCCATTTTATGGAGGTGTTTTCTGAAATAGTAGTGTCCAGTTATTAAATATTAGTAGTAGATTAAGCGTATCTTCTGCCTAGAGCATCTTAGAATTTTAGAGGCAATCCTCGCTGATGATCCACAGATCATGAGAAATCTGTCACATGGGACAATAAATCTTTCCGTGAAATGGCCTTTCAAAAAAGTACGAAAGATGGTGTCCCGGTGGGTGTTGTCACTCTGTTCAATTTCTGATGGAATAAAAGATCATGTAAATGAAATTTCGGAAGAACCCTCACATGAAAAATAAACGTATTGCGTTCTATACTTGATCAAAAACAAAATAAAAAAGTATACAACTGATAGCGAGTGCAGGCGATATTTACAAAGGAAAAGAGGAAAACTTAGATATACGGGCAGACGATATTTGTAAAAGAAAATATGAAAACATAAAATTAAAAATTCAAGCAGGCGATGTATTTGACAAAAAAAAGGAAAATATAAAATTAGAAATACTGGCAAACGATATTCGAAAAAAAAAATTAAAATATAAAATTAGAAATTCGGGGCAGGCGACATTTGTAAAGGAAAAAAAGGAAAACAAAAATAATACGGGCAGACGATACTTACATAAAAAATGATATTCAAATGGCAAAAGAAAATTTCCAATGGAATGTTCAGCATAAATGAAAAAAAATTATTTTTATGTATAAATGTTTGTGTGATAAGGAAATTTCATGTGAAACGTTCACTATAAATGAAAAAAAAATTTTATTTTACATATAAATACTTGAAGTTTGCTTACATCTTTATGAATTTTTGTATTATTCAACATCCAAATGCGTCTATCATTGTATAGAATATTTTAAATTCGATCACATCATAGAAAAAAGTTTCTAATTTGCTTACACTGTTATTTAATTGATTTTAGATTGATTGTTTACGACTTCCTGTTAGTGTTACGCTTTCAAATTGAATGGCCTTAATTAATTAAATGAGTCTTAGTCTGATATTGCTTTGAAATTATTCGCGCTGAAAATAGTCAACTAAAAGGCATTTTACTCCCTTCTTCAAAGGGAAAGTTATTCAAGAGAAGCCGCTTACACATTTTTACTTAAAGTTTTCTACAATTGTAATTATAAAAATTGTGTTTAAAATAGTTTAATTTTCAGTAATTGAAATGTTTATTTTCTCTTGCTTAATTGGTAAACATATACTAAATATAATTTCAAGGAAATGATGCTTTTGAAACGTTACACACACAAGAGAATTTACAACAACGCAACAACAATTTAGTTTCAATTCTTAATAAAGAAAATACAAGAGTTTGGTGTTTTAATAATTCCATAATGACAATATTCCCTTCTAAGAAATTTTCCAAGCACATCATAAATAGAAACAGAAATTAAACTGAAAGTGGGTAAATAAGAAATTGTTTATTAAAAGGCAGGGAAAGAAAATTATATTTAAATTTATTAACAAAGGTAATGCAATTAAATTAACAAATATTTATCATTTATTATTAAAGTGCATTCACTTCAAAAATATTTCAAATATTAAAAAATTCTGTGTCAAATATAAAATAATATACATTTGTATAAAAAATTCCTAAAGCCTTCAGAGTTTTTGCGTTGCGTTGAATTGTCAACAGCTGGACCCAATGTAGTGAAACTTGTATCTGGCTATTAAACTTTGGATAACCCAAACTGAAAGCTATATTTCATTTTAAAATTTTGATCACAGCTTTTATAATTTATTTATACCATAAAAAACACTGATTTGAATTCCCTGTAAAATTGATTATGGCTCATTGTAATTAAATGACTTAATATTCCACTTCGGTACTCTTTCCACTTCAAGAACGGATGCGGGTTATTACTTTCCTTCTGACATATGCTCTGTCTCCATTGTAACAGTTGAGAGTAGAGGAAAAATACTCACAGTATCAGCTCATTTAGTCTTTCTAGATTCCCAAAATGTAAATACTTTAGAAAAAATAGTATAGTATTTACTATTTTTCTAAATTTTTGGAAAACAAATATTTTTGTCCATTGCAGTGTACCTTCTCATGCTGTTTCCAATCATAGGAACATGAATGAAAGGAATTAAAGGCTCTATCAAGAATAATCTAGCAAGAAAAGAGAGTTAGTGTTGAATATTTCTTTTGATTCATTTTCAGCAGATCTATACGTACTTTTAACGAAGACTTATTTCGAATGCAAAAGAGCGTATTCAAGCAAAGTTAATAAATGGTAAATAATTTTATTGCTGCAAATTTTAGTTTATTTAGCTCCAAATTTTAGTTTATTTTAGCTCCAAATTTTAGTCCAAATTTAGTTCCAGAATTGCTTACACGCGTTTTCTGTTAGCCTAGAAGTTGTGGCCGATAAAATTCGGAATATACTTTAATATTTCCGGATATATGTAAACATCATTATGCAACCTGTTTTTCAGTGACTGCTTTTGTGTGTTCTAGGATACCCTGGGGGCATTTTAGTTATAGTTTTTGTGTATTCTGTGTAAGCTCCATAGGGTTCCCTGTATTCTAGTAATTGCTTTTGAGTGTGCTGTAAGAGTCATAGGGCTCTCTGTATTTCAGCAATTGCTTTTGGGTGGGCTGTAAATGCCATAGGTAACCTGCATTTCAGCGAATGTTTTTGTGTCCTGTAAGTGCCATAGGACACCTGTATTTCTGTGAATGTTTTCGTGTGTCCTGTAAGAGCCATAGGACACCCTGTGTTTCAGTGAATGTTTCTGGGTGTCCTGTAAGAGCCGTAGGGCATCCTGTATTTCAGTGAATGTTTTTGTGTGTTCTGGAAGCGCCATAGGGCACCCTGCATTTCAGAAATTGCTTTTTGGTGTGCTGTGAGCTTCATAGGCTACCATGTATTTCAATGATTGCTTTTCTGTGTCCCGTAAGTGCCATAGGGCACCCTGAATTTCAATGATAGCTTCTGTATGTTCTGTAAGCGCTATGGGACGCCTGCATATTTCTTATGATTTGGAATCCACATTTACGCGCATCCCCGTCTAATGAGCTTTCATGAATAAAAAAGTTATTGTTAAGCAGGGAATATAATGACTAGCTACAAAAACTCATAATGAGGTTAGGTACTTGGTATTAATGGTCATTTAACGCCAGTTTATTTCAACAACATCTACAGAAACAGCTGATTGTGCCCAAATAGGTGGGTTCGGAGCATAAAGTCTCGGACTTGATCCCATCCATTTTTGAAGAATGAGAGGCGAGTATTGCGCTCCTGTCGGCCGATGCCTGTATGTCGTAGTTGGTTCTTGGGACACTTCCAAGCTTCATCCCTTCCAATTCATCAATGCAGTATTTATGAAGCTCAGAAGGCATTTGCACTCTATACATTAAAATGACTTACAGCAGACTTTACTTTATCTATTGGGGGATGCAAAGTCTTAGCAAACATATTTGTGATCACTGTGACATATTGATGAGATATCAGTCTTTAGATTAAAAGAACCCGGGCTCGATTCTAGCCATTGTTGAACAACGAATAAGAAGTAGAAGAAATTTGTGTCTTGCTTCCTCATCGATAATCAAAAAAATTGGAAGAAATATGCTGCATCCCAATCACCACCTTCTGAGCTCCAGTGACTCAATAGCTGCACGTCGCTTCCCGTTAAGATCAGTTAAGTGAGGCATCATTTGCCGTGGGCAGTGTTTGGGAGGGTGACCACGTGCTTTCCTTTACTGGGTTGCTCGAGATCCGTGGGTTGAGGATGTGCCCACGTTAATATGTGACGTCCAAAGTCCTCTCGCTGGTGTGGAGTGGATGTGGAGAGCAGAGTGCCAGCTCAAGTTTATACTTAAGATTACACCATCCTTGTCACCTGACCGTGTTTCAAAATGACGAGGCACTTGGTGATGGGCTGGTATTCTGAACTCGTTAACCTAAAGGTACAATGTAGGGCTCACCTACACCGCTATGTGTGTACGCATCGATACTTTCTGTACGTACGTCTGTCGGGGTAAGCGCTTGGGCTCTTTCTCCATTTCCTACCTTGCGGCATGTGAATACGGCCCACTATCTATGAAAAGTCTTCTTCCGATATTGTATGAATGCCATAAGCTGCTCATTAAGTGATGCCAAATGGGGACACAATTTGCTCACTGACAGCGAGAAAAATAGCAGTGTCTGGAACTGCACGAGAGTATTTATTCCAGGATATGAGGGCTGTCAGTTTTTGTGCTGTTGCCCGGTGTATTATTCAAGGATCCTATTTGAACTTCATCCCAGAGGCATTGCAAAATTGTCGGGTGGATGGTTTCCCAAGGCTTCTTGCTCTGTCCAAGAGAAGATGCTGGGAAAACAACTTCTCCAGTATATTCTAAGGTCCTCAGAAACTGGAAAATCATCTAAGACGGGAGAAAGGGATTCTCGTGGATTTCATATTACAGATAGGCTTCACTGTTTACATTTGGGGGAAGGAACAATGCATTTTGATCTCAAAGTTCACTCGTTTTGTGAACTGGAAACTTTTCTGCATTCCTTAAGTATCATAAATTTTAAATATTCTCTAGCCATTGTTTCTTTTATCGTTTCTTATGACATATTTATGTGGGATTGGAAGTGCCTCCCCCAGAGGGCCATTCATATCAAGTTCGACGCCGGACATACAGAGACTTATAGTGGGAACGACGAGAAGAACCGAGTATGTTGTAAATATGTTAATAGTTTTTTTTTATTATTTCAAGGTCATTATTAAATAGTTTCAACTCCACTGGTCCTTATTTCCAATAATGAAGCAAACGAACCCACATATAGATCACATAATACACGTAGTGGCCGCTTGCCCTGTCTAGTGGTCAGAGTCCCTGACTACGGATAGGGAAGTCCTGGGTTCGAATACCAGTTCGGGCATGGATGTACTATCTCTCTCTATCTATCCTGTTTTTGTCCTTTCTGTGTATGAATGTGTTGTAAATGGTTGCCTACCCTGTAAACGGGTCCCTATGGAAAATGGACGGACTATTCGGACTCCACACCAAAATAGGGTTCAGTTGAAAAAAGTGGAGCAGCGCACCCCATATTGCCAGCCTAGCTGGCACACGACAACAACAACAATGCACGTAGTGTACGTTAAATGTTTCTGAATAAGCCTTATTGTAAAAATGCTTTACTAATTATTTTCTGGAAACAATATCAAAAATAGAAGCATCAAAACTGAAATCATTGCTAATACAGGTATATGTTTGTGAAATAAATTTAATTCTTTATTCATAAGTAAAAAAAAATCATTTTTATTTATAGTATCAGATAAAATATTAATGTGCTATTTCTTTATGTCAAACACAAACTTAATTTTTCCTTTCAGTTATCGATTTTAAATTTTAATTAAGTAATTTCTAATAAAATGTTTAAATACTTCATGAGACAAACCTATTTTTTTTCTATTCATGTGGCAATTTTTACTGTTTAGTTTAAAAATGTCTGATAAAATGCAAACTTTTAATACCTTTTTGTGAAAGAAATGTTCTCCGAACCCAATCGCAATTTTTATTTTCGTCTAAAATATATTTGTGATTCAATGTTAACATGTTATTCCTTTTCCTGAAATAATCTTACGTTATTCAAATGGAAATTTTCATTTCATTTAAATGATACTATTTTTTAAAAACGTTTACATGCTATTTTTTTGAGAAGAAAGCAAATTTTTGTGGATTTATTTTAATTTATTTGCATTTGAAAAAAAAGCTAACATACTGTTTCCGTTTGTGAAACATGCCTTATTTTTCCAGTCACGTAGCAATTTTTATTTTTATTTAAGATTGTCACAAAATGTTATTTCGTTTCGTAAAGGAAGCCGATTTTTTCCAGTCATAAATTTTAATTTATTTTAAAAATACCGTTTAATATTTTTTTATGAAAAAGAGTTTCGTATTTTTTTCTATTCATGTTTCAATTCTTACTTTTATCTTAAGAATGTCTGATGCATTGTTAACATTATTTTACTTTCTCGTGAAAGTGAAGCCTTTTTTCTAATTTTATATAAATTTTCCATTTTATTCAAATAAGTCGGATAAAATGGTAAAATGTTATTTTTTCGTGGAATAAAGCTATTTTTTTTGGTCATATATAAATTCTCACTTTTATTTAAAAAATATCTAACAAAATGTTGAAATGATATTACTCTTTTTGTGAATAAAAGCATATTTTTCCAATACATACGGCAATCCCCCCCCTCTTTATAACACGGTACTCTTATAACCCGTTTTCACAGTACGCGATTTCATGTCCCTCGCCTAACCCGTGTTTCCCCCATATAACACGTTGATTCCCCAACCCTATATTTCTGTACTACGAAATTTATAATGATCTGTACAGTTCACAATCCATTTCGCGTACGTTTGTACATTGTGTCAATATATTGTGTTCTTATAAAATTAATTAAATTATATTATTGACCTTTGAGCATTCTGCCGGAAAAAGATGTTGGTGGAATGGTATTTGGGATAGCTCCCACAGCGAATAAACATGTAATAAAACTGTTCTTGGAATTATTTGATTTACTTGAAACGAACTGTTTTTTAGTTATATATTTATAAGTTTTTTTATTTGAAATATTCTGAATTTGATTTTAATAAAAAGCACACCTTTGGTTCATAACATAGTTTTTTCTTTGATGTTCGATTTAAACCCCCTTTACCGAGAAAAGTTAAAAGTGAATCATGCGTACATGACGCGTTCTACGAGGTCATATGAGCGCGTTTTACGAGAATACTCTAAAAACACGTTTTTCTACAACGCGGAACTAATATACTGTGTTGTATAGGGGGAGATTACTGTATAACAAACTTAGCTAGAACACTAGTGTATCAAGATAGAACCCAGAACGCCGGCTCCAGATGGTAATTCTAACGCATGCGCACTTGAAGAAAGTAGCTGCAATAATTTGGCGGTATATATTTATTTTTTTCATCCAATGGCGGGCACACAAGGGTGACTGAACCCTATGCCCCAAAATGGCCAGAGACTGCTACTCATTTATCGTTACCTAGCGAGCACCTGTGAACCAAGTTACGGAGGCGAGTAGCGTTACCCGCGCCATACCACCACAAACCCGTTTATAGGGCGGGCATCATTCATACAACATCACAGAAGAAAGGACAGAGAAACACAGAGAGGGAAAGAAACATCCATGCCCGAGCCGGGATTCGAACCCGGGACCAACAGCTCAGGAGTCAGGAACGCTAACCACTTAGCCAATCGTTCGGCAATTTGGCGGTATAAAATGTGAATATCCTCCAGATTTAGTTTTAGCAACCCTATGGTCATGGATTTGCTTTTTACATTCCTATATTATTCCTTGTGCGCGAGCGAAAAGCAATTAAAAAGAAAAATGTGTAAAATGTGCATTATCCCGTCGACCTTTTCAGTCTTAAGAATAAATCATTGAATTTCGCAAATTTTAATGATTATTTTTCGAAATAGGAAGGAAAAGCAGATTAGTTTACTTTTATCTTAGCAAATATATTTTCTATTTATTTGTATTTTATATGATGCTAAATCAATTTTATTTACTTGAAGAGCGAAATGTTTTTTAGTTATATTTTTGTATAAGTTTTTTATTTGAAATATTCTTAATTTGATTTTAATAAAACGCCCACGCTTCTTTCATAACACATTTTTTTTCAATTTTAGATTTAAACCTTTAACGAGAAAAGTTATACTTGAATCATTTGTATACGACGTGTTATACGAGTTTATACGAGAGCGTTTTACGAGAATGCTCGTATAACGCGTTTTCCTATAACGCTGAACTATATGTATCGAGTTACAAAGGGAATTACTGTACAATAATCTGTATATTTTAAAAATCTCTGGTAAAATATCTCTTTATCTATATAATTATTATTCCAGTCCGCAAACTGGAGTAATCAAGTATTAATTATGATTTAACTAATTATGAGACTTAATAATATAATTGCAAAAAGGATACGCAGTCCTCCCTCACAAGACACCCAACATTTCTGAGGGCTGCCCGAGGGGGGCGATCGATACTTCCAAGCAGCGGTGCCTGTTTCCTCTAAATATAGCCTCTTCGTTGTAATTCGATTCTCGAGGCTGTCCCTGCGTCGACACTAATTATCCGCCATCGACTCTGTCACTTTAATTGAGAAATAATTGCCTCCCCCATTTTATTCGAATCCCATTAGCGGCCCCCTCTCCTAATCGTTCAATTAAATATGAGCACAATATTTGCTTTGATGCGGTGGAGAAACAAATTGCCTGAGGCAGGCGATAATTGCGGCATATTTTGAAAGATGCGCCCGACCAGAGGATGGGGGCAATTTTACTTAGTACGTCAGCAACGACTTCCCCCTAGATGTGGAGGGGAGGAGATTATGATTTAAAAGAATGGATATTTTTCTATTTTTTTAAGGATATTTACTCACCTTTATTCGCAATGCCTGCACCACGGATGTAGAATTTCTAAAAGCAAACGGAATGAGTCGAAAAAAGCTTGAAAAATTCCTTTTAATTATTAAATTAACAAATAATGAATTTGGGACTCACTTCCTAGGCGTTTTAAGGCATTAGCGATTGGCGGCGAGTTGAGGAAGTCAAAAACACGTTCCCTGCAAGGAGCTAAAATCAATACGTCTTTGGAAAGTCAAAAAATAGTAAATATCGTTTACTTAAATATAAATATGTCAGAGTGTAGAAAATGGGACCATCTCGAACATATTTTTTCGCTGCCACCAGTGGTTAGGTTGGTAATTTTAAAAAAGATTATTTGCTTCCGCTCTTGAGTATTGTAGAGTTTCGATGAGTTGTGCATCAAAGAATAAGTTCTTTATAAAAAGTTCATATCAGAAGTTACGATTTAAATGATGGTCAAACTCTGCATTTCTCATTTAGAAATGAATCATAGTTTTTTATTATAAGTTACATGAGAACTATTCCGCATACACCCATTTTCCATTAACTTTCTAAATTTCTATTTATTTATGTTTTTATATGATTAATTCCCTTTCTTAATCAGTTTATTTTCCTGTATGTAATTAGGTTTAACAATTTTAAAATGACAGCTATTTTTCCCCTAATTCTGACGTGGTTATTACTCAAGAAATAGCTGACTTTAAAAATGCTGACCAAATTGCAAATCTATGTCCTCCTCAATTTGGCGAACAAAAAAATTGCCAAATGTCACAAAAAAGCAAGTTAGAGAGCAATAAGTCTATAAAGTTTGCTTCCTCTCACACAACCAAAAATGGAAGATATTTCAAAGTTGTTATTGCACCAACATATTTCCCTGATTTGGACTCAACCAGTTAGTTAAAGGCATAGATTTAGCAATTCCTCATCTCGAAAAATTATACAAGGCCAAATTGAAAATCTATCTCAAAAATCCATTGCATACATCCACAGAGACTGAAATTCCATGCCGTGTTGTGGCGTGATTATTTGACAATTATTTTGCCAGCGTTTCACAACTCCCATTATCAAAGGTAAAATCCTGGTTTACGTAACACGCTTGGCGCTATTTTCAAAAAATGTCGCCAATGGCAAAATGAGATTTTGATGGTTGTTTGCAACAACGAAATGACGTTTTTACGATTATCACCAAGAATTTCCAAAAACAATAGTACTCTCAAAATGGCAAATATAAATAAATTGCGCATAAATCAGAAATGCAAAATGCCCCCAAAAGTGACACCAAATGATCAACTACATAGTTCATTATCCTGCCAATGTCGCCAAGCATCGCTTATATTGCCAAATTCACCGCATTATGTATACTAAGATTAATGAATTACTAAATTTCATTGTTGTTCTATTATTCCTTCCTATGCGCTTTTTTTTTTACGATGAGTGAATTGCTTGTTTATAATATATTCCTTTCCGATTTTCTGTGTTTCTGCCAATAGAAATTCTGCTAAACGCTGGGAATCGTTTGGACATTTTTAGCTATGGAAACCTGTCAATACGCATAAACTCTGGTGCTCTTCTTTTCAAAACATTTCAGTCGAGCGTTATAATATGCCCTTGAATATAATTTAAAAATAATATTTAATTAAATTGCTGAAAATATTTGAACAATTTATTTCCCATAATTAAGAATAGTTCCCTTTTTATTCATATGAAGAAAACTAGTGCAGATGATTATTAATTTTATGTAATTAAAAATATATTAAAAAGTTGATAAAATTTTCCATTACTAAATGCCACTGATAAATAGGAATTATCATAAGAGAAATTTAAGGAACATTTTATTATTTCAATATTTTTTTTCAACGAATATATAGTATTTCTAGTTTATAGTTGTGTGTGTAAATCAAATAAGCAAAATTCATATTTTGCATTAAAACAAACGCTTGCTTCTCATTTCTAAAAATAATTATTTTTTTTACTTTTATAATGCAATAACGAAAAAAGGTAGGTGGTTCTTTTTGCAAGCCAGGCCACACAATGGAAAATTTGCACCCTCATTAAAATTTATTTTTTATGAGGGTACATATTTTCCATTGGGTGGCATTCTATGAAATTTATATTCAAAGTAAAATGCCACCTTAATTTTTACGATATGAAAAAATAATATTCTTAATGCTATTTATTGGCTTTGTTCAAATCGTTGATTGCTGCACGAAATAGAACCTCAGTTCTGAGCAACTACAGGCAAATCGAATAAAATGCTTATGAATTCCCTTTATTTTGGAAAATCCTTAAATACTGAAGCGTGAATTTTCTGCATCCAATACACGTATCTTGATTGGCGGCGTATTGAGAAAGGCTAAAACAGTTCACTGAAAAGAAATCAGAATATTTATTAAAAATTAGAGAAGTAAATAAATATCATGGCTGCTTCTTAATAATGTTATTGCGGGAACACAAAGACAAGAGAGACATTAAAAATTACGCGTAGTTTTCCTTTTCATCAGCGATTATGAATAGATAACAATTTTAAAAGTGGATAAATATCAAGCAAGTAGCCTTAAGGAATGGTGGGGTTTGGTTTGTTGGTTTCTCAACAATCATTTTTTTTGCATAGAAATACTAATCAGACACATAGACCCACAACTTGAAGTGGATTCTGAAGCACTACAAACAACCGTATCTAAGGTTGGATTCGAACCCACAAACTGTAAAACCAAAGACTATTTGGCCCAGATAGGTTGATATATCGCATTTTTAGTGTGTTTGAAATCAGCTGTAAATATTTTCAACTAAATAGAAAAACAGATTTTAAACTATCCAGAAACCAATATATTAGGAACAGTTATTTTTACATTCCATAGAACCGTGCTCTGATTTCAACTACGGACACAAATTTGAATTATTTATATAGATTATTGCGTAATTATTTGTATTTATTATTAACGTTATCATATCGATTACAACAATTACTTATGTGGATTATAATATGCATTATTATATCGATACAAATAAAAATTGTAATCCATAACTATTAGTTCTATTATTATAATCGATTCAATTACAATCTTTATATCCGTTATAGTTCATTTATCATTTATATATATATATATATATATATATATATATATATATATATATATATATATATATATATATATATATATATATATGATTACTATATTTAAATAGAATATTAAATAAAAAATCTTATTTACATGGAAAATTATATTTATAAATAATCATAAAAATGTACTTAATATAATTTTTATTCATATTAAAAAAATAACCTATGAGGTTTTATGTAGCTTTAAAATCTTAACTATATTTTAAGCTAAACTATCTTGGGTGATATTTTATTATACATTTTTTACACTCTAAAAATCTATTTCTTGTTTATTAAGTCACGAATTGGAGTTCACTAAACTAAACTAAACTAAAACAAAACTTCATGGCACGACAGCCCATGTGGGCCAAGGCCTACAGTGCCCATAATTGTTTTCATGACCGAGGGCCCTGGGGTGCAATGCATATGTCCCAGTTAGGTGGTCAGCCTAACGTAAGACCCCAATGTTTAGTTCCCAAGCATACTTGGTCCTCAGTTAATTGACCCACTGAAGGGATGAAAGACTGAGTCAGGAGTTCACTAGTTTTATTTAAAAGAAAAAAAATCAAAATAATGAATTACTCTCGAAGATGATGTTTTTTTCATTGAAATTGCATTTTCACTTTATTAAAAGTACAAATTTTGCATATGAAACACAAGTTGTATTAATATTTCTCCATTAAAAAAGACGATTTGCAAGCCCCAAATTGCTCAAATCTGACCTCTGATTCAACATTCCCCATTGGTAAAATTTTAGGAATCGTTGTAAGCTGTAATTCTGAATCAATTAGACCGCGAGGCGAAACACGATTTTTGAATGAGAGCTTCCCCACCAAAATATAATATTTTATCAAATTTCTATAAAAATCTCTGCTTTCCTGTTAAAAAATTAGTGATTTTTTTGGAAAAAATTGTGTTTTGAAGCTTTATCAGAAAAATATTTTTATTATTTGTGTGTTAAATAAGATATTTCAAAGAACAAATCATCCAACATTTTATATATTACCATTGTAATTATTAGAACGTGAATCGAGTCCATTTCAGAAAAGTTATTAAAATTTCTTAGAAGTTAAATCTCTCTTCGAAGAGAGACTTTCTTTTTTATCATTGACTATTATTTTCACAGCTTATTCATTTTAGAAATGAATTCTGCTTGCGGTTGATCATCGCTTGTTATTACGTCGAGGAAGTGCAAAATATATGCTTCCTTATTAGTTTACAGCAGATATTTCAACAACATAATGCCGACGTGACAGCTGAATGGACAGCGCTTTTGTCTTCTATTCAATAGTTTGTGGGTTCGAATCTCATCTTGAGTGTTGGTAATGCTTTGGAATCCAATTTAAATTGTAGGTCATGGCCTAACTAGTTCTTGTGTGCAAACAAACTCATGATAAAATTGTTTTACAATGAAAACTTTCTGGGCTCTTGAAAAAGATGAGGCCCGGTCTATTGCATACTCACAAAGGTTGCCCTTCCGACAAATCGGTGATAAGCGGACACTGCTGAATATGTTCTCTGACCAATATGGATCACCAAACTGAATTTTTCGGCTGTCCAATGAACCAGTATTTGAAAATTCAACAGATATTAACCGAATTTCCAAATAATGGAATCATGACTTAATGGCAGGATGCAGTTCATCTGAGAAATGGGTCACGATTTCGATACCAGCCACTGCTGAACGAGAGAGGAATGATCTCTTTATTTGCGTGCTCGTCTGCTACTGTGGGTGCTTGGGAATTTTCCGTCATTTTTCCTTGCGACGTATCACTGCGTTCCACTACTGTTGAAAAAGTCCCCCGGAATGCAATGGACAAAAGGCCTTACAGACCAAGATCGCTAGACTGCCCACTATATGAGTCCAGATCTACAGAACTTGATCTAGCCGTGCATCAGTTGTATGACAGCACTACTCGAAACGGAAAATAACAGGTTCGATTCCAGAACAAGGAAATATGTATGTTAGGTTCCTGTCGTTAGCATATAGGTTTGCGTGTGTAAGGGCATGGGAATCTTCCAGATTTCCTCCTTTTCCGACATGTGAAAACTGTTCACTATCTTTTAAAATTCCTTTGAGCTCCAGTGGCTCAGTAGCTTCCCGCCGCTTCCCGTAAGCTCAGCAAAGTGAAGCATCATTTGCAGTGGTTGGGGGTTACCACGCCGTACCCTCCTTCACTGGGTTCCTGGAACTCCGTGGATTGGGGACGTGTACGCGTTCATCTGTGACGTCCAAAGTCCTTCCGCTGGTGTGGCGTGGATGTGGAGAGGAGGGTGCCAGCTCAGGTGGGGCCTTGTCACCTGACAGTGGTTCAAAATAACGAGGCACCTTAAAATGAGCAAAAGTCGTACTTTCACCTTCGTGGTGCTCTGATCCAAAACGAAAGACGTATCCTGTATACTTAAATTGCACAGCCAGCCAACGGCATAACGAGCTTGGGGGCGCACCGTGGCTGAGTGGTCAAAGCATCACTCCGCTAATCGCTTGAGAGCGTAGGAGTGTGGGTTCGATTCCCACCGTGGCACTGGGTGTTTTCTTCGTTATCTTCTGTGGTTATACATCTGTCATTGTGCTATCTGTCCTATTATCGACGAAGACTTACAAGCGGATCTCAAGAATCAAGCATACAAGTCTGAATATATGTAATGTAATAAATAAATATAGCGAGCTTGGCTTGAAAAGTGTCATGGGCAACAACAACAACAACAAAATTCCTTTCATAAAGAAAGTTATGCTCTTGATACAAACCGGCAAGCTTTCCACTTGAAGAAAATCGATACATTTCATCTCCGTATGCAACATTGTCTTCTGTAAAATGATGATGCCGCGCTTGGAAAATCCCAACGCACACTTGCAGCATTTTCAATCTTTTTCAAAGAATATTTGAGAAATTGCTCGAAATGTGAAATTTTTTTTTAATATAGGGTTTACTGAATACATTTCAATTCTAGAATAACTTCAATGTATTGTTTGTTGCTGAGCGGTTATGATTTCGACGCATTAAGGTTAGATAGATTAGCCAACTGGAACGTGAAGCGAGCTCCCAAAAGGGTACTCGTGAGCAACGAGTAGCTCTCGAGGCCTAGATAGTCATGCCCTTATTATCATTATAAAAAATTAGTGAGTGAAATCCTGGTGTAACGGAAGATCTGTCATGTTCGCTAAAGATAGCTGAAGCACGTTAAATAGGTAATGGTTGCAATGTCCTCCAAGTGAAATGATACATCTGGGGGTACTTACGTATTATCGCAACCATGCCAACCTCCGGGATAACTTGCCAAATTGGCAACTCTAATGTCGCACGCATCTAAGGCTGAATTGGCAACCATGTGCTTTTTTTTTCAAATTTCCCTGCTTCACAAGCGAATGGTTTCATTTAGTATTAAATCACATTCTGGAACTCAATATTAAAAGTAGTAATAACAACAGAGGTATTCATTTTATTATAAATATATTTTAGGAGAAAAATGAGTTTTCGTATACTGTGCCCAATTGGCTGAAGTGATTTCTAATATGTTACAGCAAAAAAGAACTCAATCTCCCACAAAAACGAATTATTCAAATATTCACATACAATTCTGCAATTTGATTTATTATATAAAACTTAATCTTGGTATGGTTTTTCATAAGTTTCCCATGGCCAAAATTGTCACATGGACAAGCTCAAGTGACACAAGTGACTTCAGATTCCCAGTTACATTGAGTTCAAAATCCCCAATATCTTGAGATATTCCCAATCGGTTCCCAAGCGAATGGTTTCATTTAGTATAAAATCACATTCTGGAACTCAATCTTGAAAGTAGTAATAACAACAGTGGTATTCATTTTATATAAATAATAATAAAAATTGATTTATCATATTAAAAACTTTAATTTAGGTTTAATTTGAAGGGCCATACAATAAAAAAGCTCCATTGACAGATGGTATTACCAGAGAAGTTGCAAAAACAGATTTTTTGTGCTAAAATAGATCAAAGTTCCCTATATACTATGCAAAACATCGTTTAATAATAAACTTTTGTCTAAGTCTTTTCTCAGCCTAACTGTTCTTTGAAAATGGCAAGGTAGAATATTAAAATGCGAATCTGGGATTTTACCGAAAAAAGAGAGGGATGCCGTTACACTTTTATAGAAATATAACATTTTACCAGAATGTTAGGAAATGTACCACCTCTCACCCGATAAGGCTTTATTTTGGAAAACAGATTTTTTGGAAGTGCAACGTTGCAACCTGTAATCAACACGTGGGAATAAGAAGTGGTAATTAGTTTGAGGAAAACCAGTTATTAACAGCAGTAATATTTATGTATTGCTGGTGCAAAGAATTAACAGTCAAATTTTGTGACGAAGAACTTAAGACTGATAAAACAGTCATAGACTGCGATAATTATATGAGAGAGATTTGTGTTCGCCACATGTAAAAGAAAATAAATCACTGGATTTAATTATTCAAGAGTAAAACACAAATATAATTTTGTCGACCCCGAAACGGGTGCGTATACCCAAACAATCGAAAGAATGTGGGGTTCCGCGAAATGGAGAAACAAGAGACAACGGGGTTCAGCAAGACACCATCTTGAGTGTTACTTGGCAGAATTCATATGGCGACAAAACCAAGAATAGGATAAAAAAATTGTTTTGATTCTATATTCTAAAAACCAATTCGCAATATTTTCCACCCAAATGTAATTGATATATCGTTAAATAAAGGTATAAGAGAGTTATACAAATAAAAATTACTTATTATTTTTCTTCATATATTATTTATTATTTTCTTTCACGCTGTTTCTATCACATTGTACTTTTCAACTACGCGCTCCATGTCCCGTCAGCGTATTCCGTTTTTAGAATTGGCTCGGTTTTATATAATGCCGCCAATATGGTTGCGATAATACTTAAGTACCCATATGGGTCCTTTTTCTAGGTCCGTGTTTCAAAATCACGATCATTCTGTCCGGCTGCTTCTATACAACTGATCGAGCAGGACTCAGGGCTCGATACCGGGAAGCATCCTGTTGCAACAACTAGTAGCTCGCGATCGACGGTTTGATGATAAGCATCATCTTGCAAATAATTTCAAAACTGTTAATAATTTTTTAAAAAAGAGGCTGAAGTAAAAAAAAATGTAAGAATAGGTGGAGAAAAAAATTCAATCGGAAATAGCTCAAAATAACTTGAATGACATCATTAAGTAATTGAATACGTTATTGAAAGACGTCATTTTCTTTTCTTTTTTAACACAGTGCATCAAGTTAAATCAGTTCTTTTTCATTTGAAGTCATTTATGTATGGAAATTGTCAATTGGCGATTATTTTTACTTTCTGGTGGTTTAATTTGAAGGGCCATACAATAAAAAAGCTCCATTGACAGATGGCATTACCAGATCAGTTCCAAAAATAGATTTTTTGAGCTAAAATAGATCAAAGTTCTCTATATACTATGCAAAACATCGTTTAATAATAGACTTTTGTGTAAGTCTTTTGCTTTAATTATAGTTTCTGTTAAGTTATTTTTGGGTTTTATTTCATTTCAAAAAGAGGCAAAAATAAGAAAAGATATTTGAAGAAGAGAAATAAAACACTAACCAAAATATTTCAGCTAAATCGAAAGTACGCAATTAAATGACGTCAGTTCGACTTCAGTTTACGTCAGTTACATTCATTGGCAATAATTTTCATTTTTTGGAGACTAATTTTAAATGTTCCATTAACAGATATATCGTATTATGCGTTATCGAATAAGACACCAAAATAAAACTGCGAAAAATCTCGTTCAGAATTTCTGTAGCCAACGTAAAATAGCGCATAATTTTAGAATTGTGGGGTTTGGTTTACTCAATTAAAAATAACATATTAAGTTTATTTTCAGTCATATTTTTGCACTTGTAAAGTATCATCCTAACAAAGGCTATTTTTACAATAAGATTGCACTTACAATCCGTTTGCTTTTGTCAGTTTCTCCAGGAAAAACGGGAATTTTTTCTATAAAGGTATCTAATAATTCTATATAAATATATATATATATATATATATATATATATATATATATATATATATATATATATCGCATGTCTTTTTATAGATAATGGACCATATGCATCTAACACAAATGAAGAAGTCGCAGAAAACACACACTGAAGAGTTTTCCATGGTATATTAACACTGACTGGAGTGAAATACCCCGGGTAACGAGAAATGGGCGTTGCGCTTATTTCTTCTGATAACGCGCCTTTTAAAGCGGGTATTTGGGTGTTTTCCGGGTTCCAGCGATTATAACAAGTGAATTCGGAATATATCTGTGAAAATTTCTGGCGAACAATTCAAATGGTAAATGCCTTACACGGTCATTTGAATGAACCAAACAGGGTGTCAAAAACCTCTTCAGCAGGAAAGAATAAAGTAAGCAGAAGCGTAATATCCCTTTTTTCTTGTTGAACAGTGGTTGGTATCGAGCACGAAGCCTTTTATTCTGAAAAGCACGATTTTACAAGTTTGCATGCAAGAAAAGTTCCATATGACTGTGCAAAATTATAACTATGGTTACTCCTCAGAAATCATTGTCGACACAGTTTAAAAAAAAGTTGTTTTTTCCAACGGCCGGCACCTGAGAGTTGAACCCTATGCCACAATAAGGCCAGAAACTGCTACTTATGTGTCGTTACCCAGCGGGCACCTGTGAACCAAGTCACGGAGGCGAGGAGCATTACCCGCGTTATACCACCACAAACCCGTTTACAGGGTGGACCACATTCATACATCAACACGGAAGAAAGGATAGAGAAACACAGAGAGAACAGAGAAGGAAAGAAACATCCATGCCCGAATCGGGATTCGAATCCGGGACCCACAGCTCAGGCGTCAGGAGCGCTAACCACTCAGCCATCGGTTTAAAGTAAGGTAGTGTTCAATAATACTGTCTTATACAAACTGGTTCCCCACACAGATGCACAGAAATGTTACATATATCAGCATTTTATGAATTTTTAAATCCCGTAGCAGTTTGGACTTCAAATGTTATAGTAAACGCGATCAAGACTCTTCGAAGAGAGGAGTCTGAAATTCGATCTTAGCCAGAGGAGATCTATAGGCGATAGACGCTGAGCTTCTGCAGTCATTAAAGTTGGTTTACAATACTATATATACACACACACACACACACACACACACACACACACACACACACACACACACACACACACACATATATATATATATATATATATATATATTTATTTATTTATTCGATTTGGATTCTCCTATTTGGGTCAAATATGCATCGTTTTTTTGTATAATTTGTTGCTATTTTAAAGGTAGCTTCATAACGTCTTTCTCATAGTCCTTATTGGATAAATATTCTAGTAATTGATTTTCCCAATCTTCTCTTGATGCCCGTTTCTGATCGCCCAGGAAATTTTGAAATGCGAGAAAAAGGTAATATTTGCTTGGTGCCAGGTCTGGACTATATGATGCATGAATTAAAACTTCCCAACCAAGCTCCTAGAGTTTCTAGCGAATCACTACAGACGTCTGTGGCCTGGCGCTGTCCTAATGGAAGACAACACTTCTTCTGTTGGCCAATTCTGGTCAATCGCTAGCTTCAAACAAAACAGTTGTTGACATTAGTGATCTCAATTTAGTATTTGGCCATACTCATTATAAGTTATTTCTTTCCAGTCACACGAGATACACAGTAGAACCTTTTTCTCCGTTAGTCTTGGTTTGGCAATGTTTGAGCTAATTCCCTGCGCTTTAACCACGATCGTTTTCGCATAATATATACTGTCATATGAGACCCATTTCTCATCCCCAGTCACCATTCGTTAAGAAATAGGTTGATTTCATTCAGTTTGGGCAAGGCTTCGCAGATTGAAGTTCGATCCATCATGTTTTTGGTGTTAATTGGTGAGGCATCCAAACATCGAGCTTCTTTTAAAATCTAACTTTGCGCAAACAGTTCAAAACTGTTTTATGGTCGATCTTTAGTTCCTGGGCGATGCTATGACTACTAACATGCCGGTCAACTTCAATTATTTCTGTGATTTTATCAACATTTTCGACGAATGGCCTGTTTGTGCGAGGTGCATCTGTAACATCAAAAATGCCTGAACGGAATGGACGAAAAACCAAAATTGCACGTAAATAAGCTGTTACAGCATCGTCACCATAAATACCATTCACAATTTTAGCCACCTGGCATGCATTTTCGCCTTTATCAAAGAAAAACTGTAAAATATACCGAATTTTCTCTTTGTTGACTACTATTTTTAACACCCTGTAACTCTCAACTGAATGGGCCAAACAAAAAACAGCAAAAGAAATTTTTAGTGTGAAATGTCACCTTGACAACAAGCATAAATTTGAAATGATTTGATCGATACTTTATGAAATATCAATCACTACAGCAACCTACCGAAAAAATAACTGATTTCTTTTTCCCCAAACATATACACTATAACTTCCTACATATAATGCACGTCTTTTCCCGTAAACTAGTTTATTTAATATTTGTCAAAAATATAAAGAGCAGATTATAAAAAAATAAACGCATGAGATAGCCATGAAAATGAACTCGTTTAAAGAGATTTTTTCTATTTTTTAAACTTTGCAAATGGGAAATAAAATTATCATTACCTATGGAAGCTTGTTAGGCACTAGTTACAATTCCTTAGATCGCGAATGTTCGTCAATTAGAGGTTCGTAAAACGCAGTATAAAGATGCATAGGTGCCATCTTAAAAAATTGACATGATGGAATTTCAAATCATAATATTTATGAATCATTTTATAAAGTTATACAATATAATAAATTTATGTTATAAAATAGTGATATTTTGAAAAAATATTTAAGTTTCGTTAAAAAAAAATATTGATATATTAATCACTACAGCAATCTACCGAAAAAATAATGGATTTCTTTTACCCCAACCTATTATATATATATATATATATATATATATATATATATATATATATATATATATATATATATATATATATATATATATATATATATATATATATATATATATAAATATATATATATATATATATATATATATATAATGTTAACATTAAGCTGTAATATTACTTAAAAAATTATGAGAGTGGCCACTAGATGGCAGTACTTAATATGTAATGTTAAGAGATATGTACAAGTAATTGTGTGTGTGAGCAGAGAGAGCTAGCTAGAAAAAATCTGTAAATAATCCTAATTGTAAATAAACCTTTAAATATTAGTAAATTTAAGAACTTCTTACTCCTCATCTAAGTTACTAACTTATCTGATAAACAAAAATGGAATTGATTATAATATATATATATATATATATATATATATATATATATATATATATATATGAGAGGGACAGTTTTGAGAAACGCAGATTAATTCAGTTTTTATTTTAATAAATTATTTAACCAATGTCTAACGAAATTCCTTAATGGAAAAGCTTAATTACACAATATCAGTGATTATTTATTGCATCATAAAAAATAATCATTTTTTTGATTTTTTCGCTTAATGTAACAATACTTTTAATACTGATTAAATGGAAAGTGACATTATTTCTTATTTAAGAAACAGCACTGATGTGACGTATTAACAATGCCCAAACTCCAGAATAATGTAGAAAATTTTGCTGTACAAAACATTATTATAAGTTTTCTAACTTTCATATTTTTTAAGCTTTTAAGCAACTTCGTCATTTGAAATTATCTTGCATGAAATGGGGTGTGAAAACTGGAAATTGAAATAATCAATCTCAATTATTTTAACTTAAAGCAAATCTTAAGTAAAAATTAATTTCCATTAGAAATTTGTCGTTGTAGAACATTTCATAATTCTTGAAAAATTAAATAATGAAAAAGTCCTTAATCTTAATGGAACAATGCAGTTTTTAAATTAAGATAAAATAGTGCTTAACATATTTTAAATAAATGAATGGAACATTGCATAAAATATTTCTAACTTTGGAGAAATTCGGATATTTTAAAAGAAGATGAAGGAAGTTCATTTATAATGAAATCTCTAGAAACTAGTAAGGTATAGTCACACATTGGCAACCTTTGTGATTTTTTTTCGTCGCCAAGTAATTCAAAAGCTGTTGCCACTTAAAAAAATCATAAACATAACGCAAAAATAACGTAAAACAGAGAAAATACTAAACCTGGATACAAAAAAAATCCGAAAAGCAGCAAAAACTCAACTTGGTAATATCGAAGGAAAAAACATTAACTCTCTAATCAAAACAAAGGACACCAGATTTGGCGAGAAATCTCTTGGAGAATATATCATTTTTAAACCAATCTCTATTCATTTTGTCCATTGAATCTTAATCCAAGGAGAAGCAAACTTAAAATAAAAGCTTTTTCTTGTTAGGAAATTGTGATTTCTATTTGTGGTGTGTGCGTAATTATCTAAAATAGTAATAAACACTGATTTTTGACGCTATAAATTTGTTTTTGTCCATATTTAAGTAATTAAGACGATTTAATCCTCCATATATAATTTAACATTCCACTGGAACTTTGTCCGCCACAAAAACAAACACTTTGGTTATTTATTTCTTACTTAAATTATCATCTCTAAATCAGCTAGAAGTAAATTAGTATAAGCATTTATAAGAGTAGACCTTTGGGAGTAGAAAGACACGTATAGGCATTAAATCCCCCTCCTTTCTCTAAGTGTTATTTTCTTCTTTGTTTTTTTTTAAACTATATTAACTATATTATCCGTATTTTTTTTAAAAAAAGTATGGCTCCACCACAGTTCCGAGCATTTGTAATTAATTAAAGACACGTTTTGTCTATAAGACTCATTGCTTTAAATGTAAATATAATTCTTTAAATGTAATGTTGTCGTGTGCCAGCTAGGCTGGCATTACGGGATGCACTGCTTCACTTTTCCAACAGAACCCTATTTTGGTGTGGAGTCCGACTTCCTCAGTACACACATGCTATAGGGACCCGTTTATAGGGTAGGCAACCAATCACACAAGGAAAGGACAAAGACAGGATAGATAGAGAGAGATAGTACATCCATGCCCGAACTGGGATTCGAACCCAGGACCTCCCTATCCGTAGTCAGGCACACGAACCACTAGACAGGACAAGCGGCCACTACGTGTATTACGTGATCTATATGTGGGTTCGTTTGCTTCATTATTGGAAATAATGACACAAGTGGAGTTGAAACTATTTAACTATGACTTTGAAATAATAAGAAAAAAAAACTATTAACATATTTACAACATACTCGGTTCTTCTCGTCCTTCCCTCTCTTCGTCTCTGTATGTCCGGCGTCAAACTTGATGAGAATGGCCCTCTGGGGGCGCTTCCAATCCCACATATATATGTCATAAGATACGATAAAAGAATCAATGGCTAGAGAATATTTAAAATTTATGATACTTAAGGAATGCAGAAAAGTTTCCAGTTCACAAAACGAGTGAACTTCCTCAGTACACACATGCCATAGGGACTCGTTTATAGGGTAGGCAACCATTCGCTTCACATTCAAACGAGGAAAGTACAAAGAAAGGATAGATAGAGAGAGAAAGTACATCTATGCCCGAACCGGGATTCGAACCCAGGACCTCCCTATTCGTAGTCAAGTACTCTGACTACTAGACAGGGCGGGCGGCTGTAATAAAACAATAGTAGTTTCATATCTTTCCTGACGATAATGTTTAAAGCGTTCTCCGCGCATAACGCGTCATTAATGCGCGCTCCATGGAGCGACGTTAAGCCGATGGTGATCTGGTATTTGAAAGGCTGCATCTAGCAGTTACCGGTAGTCTTTGTATGCTGCCCATGTATTCCATTCGTGACTACTGTGACATGTAATTGATGTACGGCCGATGTAATGGAAATGCTAGGGAGTATGCCCGTCGATATCCGCTACGTAAACTGCTATGTTCAATAAAGGGTTTTTTCTTGCACCGGCAGTGACGTCATACTTTGTTTTTCGCATTTTTCTCGTAAACTATGGATCGTACGGGAACGCTTCTTCGGGCAGTTTTTATGTACTCACAACGAGGAATCTAGCTGTGCAGAATTCATGCGGTCGTTTTGGGACACCCTGTATACCTTTTCTCTACACCCATCCACTACCCACTACTGATAATTTCAAAAGAGAGAAAAGAGCCTCGTAGCTCCATTCTTGAAGTGAGCAGAGTTCCGAAGCACTGCTGCGTCGCCTAAGATGATTCCGTAAGTTAAACAGTATAGCAAGGGTTTGCTTATATTTTACTCAACTTTCACTTTTCGATCACGAGGCTACATTAAATAGGGATCTGCAATTTTAAGACGATTTCTTACCAAAATAAACAATGGGATATCAATATTATACAAGCAATATGGGATTCAAAGACGCGAACTGTTTAACGGAAGTGCTGAGTGGTGTCCGGCTGCTAGTTTAAAAAATTTAACAGTGAATTTAAATTAGATTGATTAATTGCTTCAATTTAATTACAAAAGCTGTCATGAAATTTTCGAAATGAATTATACTCCAGATGTTGGGAATGTCATCCCATTTGGTGAATCTATTTATTAAAGCAACAACAAAAATTCAGTTGTTGTATGCCAGCCAGGCTGGCAATATGGGGTGCGCTGCACCACTTTTCCAACTGAATCACATTTTGATGAGGAGTCCGACTTCCTCAGTACACACATGCCATTGGGACCTGTTTATAGGGTAGGAAATCATTCACTTCACATTCATACACGGAAAGGACAAAGACAAAATAGATTGAGAGAGAAAGTACATCCATGCCCGAACCGGGATTCGAACCCAGGACCTCCCTATCCGCAGTGAGACACGCTGACCACTAGACAAGTTGGTCGGCACAAAAATTCAGTGAATAAGCAGAATAAAGAATTTATTCATACAGATTTCATTTATTCTCGAACAAAATTAACAATTTTTGATTTAATAAATTAGTTTTAAGCTATTTAAAGAAAATGACGTTTTAAATTGCAGCTTTACTAACTCTTTAATTTTCAGAGAATTTTAAGATTCGGATAAATTCAAGATTTAATATTGTAACCCATGATTGTAACATAACGAATATGATGGCCCTAATTACAACTTATTTTAAGCAAAGTTAAAGTATGACAGGTAATATATAGCCTCATGGTATTACCTGTCACGCCATAACATTCTGGGGATTAATGGGGCTTTAAGGCTCTCGGAATGCTTTGTTACGAGCGCATAATGCAATCACTCTCCATAACCACAGCTTACACCGAATAATATGACGTCTTTTGTGGAGGAAGCCTTTGATTGGGCTTTCAAGAAAGATACTTGTAGAAGGATGTTTCCATGGGGTGCTCTCGTTTAAGTTGAATTAACGTCTGCATCTAATGTGGACACAGATCATCCTAATATCTTCTGCATGGAATTTAAGGAATCCTTCTTAATGCACTGCAGGATTTCATAATTTAATGAAAAGGATTTTAAATTATATATATATATATATATATATATATATATATATATATATATATATATATATATATAGATACAACGGGAAGGGCAATAAAACTAGAAAGACAAAATTTAAAAATCATTGAAAATAAAACAATACACAATACAAAGAATAGGAGGAAAGCATGGGGATCATATCTTCATTAGGAAGGTCAGCTATGCAAATTAAACACTTTTCTCTCATATTCTCTCTTTGTACTGTTTATTATTTTATTTTCAGTGATTTTCAAATTTTGTCTTACTAGTTTTATTGTTTTTCACGTTGTGTGTCTAATTTATACTGGCATATGTTTCTTTAGCTGTTTTTGCACTGGTTAGATTTCCTATAATACATGTTTTTTGGTATTATATTTTTATTATTGTATTAATTGCTATGAAATGCATATACTGCGTTATGTATATTATATAATATATACATTATAATATATATATATATATACATATATACATACATATATATATATATATACATATACATATATATATATATACATATACATATATACATATATATATATATATATATACATATACATATATATATATATACATATACATATACATACATATATACATATATATATATATATATATATATATATATATATATATATATACATATATATATATATACATATATATATATATACATATATATATATATATATATATATATACATATACATATATACATACATATATACATATACATACATATATACATATATATATATATATATATATATATATATATATATATATATATATATATATATATATATATATATATATATATATATATATATATATATATATATATATATATATATATATATATATATATATATATATATATATATATATATATATATATATATATATATATGTAATGTGTTTAGAATAATTCCATGCGATTCAAATAAAGTTTTATTTAGTAATTAACAATTGGGGTAAAACTCGCTTTCTAACAAGCTAACAAAGAAGAACGAGTGGCTGTACGAACTCCTACCAAAACGTGAAGTGTTTATTCCACGGCATTTGGGGTTGTTGGTGCATTTGGCGTACGGAAAAATTAGCCAACTTTCAAAGCGCTGGCGCCGAGAATACATATATATATATATATATATATATATATATATATATATATATATATATATATTATTATATATATATATATACATACATAGATTGGAAGGGATACATAAAGTAATTAATGTTTCCTACTGAGAAAACAAAAATACGTATCTTAATAATAAAAATTATGAATTAATATTTAATACAAAATATCAATTCATATTTCTCAGGACTGTTAAAATAAATATTAAAACTTCCATTTTTTTCACGCTATAAATTCATAAATTCATGCTGAGGAAAAAAGAAATATTTCATGAACATTACTATTTAAAGTCATTCTCAATTGATCATTAGTACAAATTTGTTTTCCTTTTCTGGGAAAGTTTCTATTATCATAATTACTTGTAAAAATCTTAAAATGAGTGGACTTTTATTTATTTTAAGAACTATCTGATAAAAAAAGAGAACAAAAGTTTTCAAAATTTTTTTTAATGATCTGAGAAATTTTAAAACTCTCGAATCTTCCAAAATTTCTGGAAATTTTCAAAATTCCCACGGGAATATAAACCCGGTTTATTCCTTCCTTTATAACACTGCCTTACAGGCAAAACGGGTTTAAAATATGCTCGACCATCGTATATCGATATTTTGAATCAGGGTCATGGGACGAAATAGCCTCCTTTTCTGGCAGCCTCGTCTCGACATCCACGCCATACCAGTGGAAGGATATTGGACATCACAGATGAATTTGGACCCCAACCCTCAGAGCTCTAGCAATCCAGTGAGGGAGGGTGCGTGCTCACACTCACAACCACTGCCCGTGGCAGAGGATGATTCACTTTGCTTTGAAAAGGGAAAAACGAGAAGGTCTTAACGAGAAGATACTGAGCCAATGGATGTCTTTGTAGACAAAAGTTTTTTTAAAGAAAAGAATATTGTGTTAAGATATTATTGTCATTATTAAAAAATGTAAAACAGTGATGTCACAAGCTATAGAAATCTGGGAAAGGAGGAAAGATTTTTGTTTTGTAGATGAATCATCCTTTAATGGTATGAATAAAACTGCGCAATGACCACATAATATTATGCTTCACCAAGGCAGTTTTATGAAGTTTATAGTATACATTAATTTGCTTAATAATCTTTATAAAAAATAATGTGCTTCCTCTTAAGTTTTTCTTGGGTAGAATTCAAAGCGCTTAAAAGTAGTGGAAAGAAGTTCCCCTCCTAATATCGGCTTTGATTCACTTAGATCATAGGTTAAGTTTCATTTCCAAAATAGGATAAAGCGCTTGTAGTTATTTTAAATCATAATTTGAAATTATGGCAAAATGGTTTTTTCAGAATTCTGCTCACTTCGATAACGGAGGTGAAAAGATGTTTCCCCTCAAATTTTTGCGTATCCGTTGAGAGAAAATGACAATATCAAATATCCTCTTCTTTTCACATTCATAATTTTCTTTCCACAAATTATAATTATTTTTGAAAATAATTGGTTATGACAAGTTGCTTTTATTTTGATAAAAGGTATTATTTTTGTCCTCTGTAAAAAACGCGTTTTTTTTCTTCTCTAATACACCACCGGTGTATAAGGTATTAGAACGTGGATGACAGAAGAACCAAACTTAATGCTTAATAATATCGTATAAAAAAGAAAAATTCATGAATTTCAATTTACCTCTAGCTTATCTGTACGAACGTTATCATTTTGTGCAGTAAAACAGCATTCCGATCAAAGTTAGTATTGTTATAATGTCTGCTGTTAGGATATTTTCAACTTATACAGCACAAGAGGTGGAAGGAATGGCCTTTTATCTGGTGTGACACTCATTGGATACATCGTGGACCCTGAAAATCTTCTTCATCCAACGCCTGTCCGTGGCCGATGGGCCATTTGGCGCCGTGCTTCCCAGTGGAGTCCAGCCCGCCCATGCAAGTCGTCGTCGGCCTGTTCCAGAGCATCACAGCAAGCCAGGTGTTCGGCTGTACCCTCGCCTGTAGAACACAGGGGGCAGAGGGGAGGATCGGCAATCCTGTGGAGGTGCTTCTGGAGGTAGTCGTGACCCGTCGCCATCCTGAAGGCGGCTGTACCCTCGCCTGTAGAGCACAGGGGGCAGAGGGGAGTATCGGCAATCCTGTGGAGATGCTTCTGGAGGTAGTCGTGACCCGTCGCCATCCTGAAGGCGGCTGTACCCTCGCCTGTGGAACTTAGGGGGCAGAGGGGAGTATTGGCAATCCTGTGGAGGTGCTTCTGAAGGTAGTCGTGACACGTCGCCATCCTGACGCCATCCAATCGCCACTCCACGCGGCAGGTTGTTGGGGACGGTATTGTCTCCCATCTTTTGCCAACAGCAGCTGCCTCCCAGGCTGTCCTAATTGATTTTTTAGTACGTAGATTAATAGCACTACGTGCAGCAGAATAGCTTATAAGCCTGTCTTCTTGGGTCAAGTCACATCCAGATTTGGCAAGCCTATCTGAACCTTATTGCCATCAATGCCCCAGCACCCATTGCAAACAGATTTCAGTTCTTTCTTGCAGTTGCGAAAGGATTTCTCGGCAAGCCATAACAAAGGCGTCATGTGGGAGCAATGAAGTTATGGCCTGAAGAGCTGCTGTTGAGTCAGAAAGGAAAACCACCTTTTTAAGGCCCGGCGTGGACCCCGAAAGTGAATGGATCTTCGTCACTAAGTATATTGTACTAAGCAAAATAAACCCAAACTTGGCTTGCTATAAAAAAACCCAAATTGACTATGAGGTATCATTTCCCTTGGAAGACATTGCGACAATGTCACATTTAGTAAGTCCGAACTGCCTTTATTGTACACGATGTATCTAAAGTTGGGTCGGGGATCAAACTCGCTACTTCTTGATAACGAGAACGAACGCTTAGAGCCATCCACTCATACTATGAAATTGTTATTATAATGATAGCATTATAATAATAATTTCATAATATGATTAATTTTATAAATTAAGGCTGATTAATTAAGAAAATATTATTATAATGATCGGCTGCCAGGATCCATTTTCCACCTTTTAAGCTCTCAAATTGCTGAAGCGATGGCACTTTAGTGCGGTACCCAATGTTTTTGTCATACAGTGCGGCACCCAATGTTTTTGTCATCTTGCACCCTGAAAGTGGGTGGGCCTTCATCGTTTAGAAGCAGTAACCAAACAGATGATTCCAATACCCAAGCCCGTCCCTCCCAGAGATATCATTTCACATGGACGACATTGCGACCATGACTTATATATCATGCCTCACCCATTATAGTTGAACACAGTGGATATTCGGTTGGGTCGGGGATCGAACTCGAAACTTTCCGATAACGAGAATAAATAGCATTTATTAATTGTTTAACTTTAATAAATAGCATTTATTTTTCAAATATCAGTTTTCCTGTGAAAGCTAGATGATATAAGTATCCCATTGGGAAGTGGACGTCTGACTATATTTCAAAGTTAAAAATATAACATTCATAAAAATTATTTTATGTGCATTTTTGTTGTTCAACGTATGTAACATTGATCACATTGCATTATTATAATATTTCTTAGAAGAAAATACATTTTACATTATCTCTAAGTAAATTTGAAAATAACCTAACTAAAAAAAGATATTTTACTTTCTATCTTAAAAGGCATGAAAATATTTGAGTAGATTATGCATCGCTTATTCCTTTTCTTGAGATTTATGTAAAAAGCGGAAAAGAGATTTCACAGTATCCATGGCAACGCCCGAAAAAAGACACAAAATCTTAAGGATTTATTCATATTTAAAAATATGTTTTATGCATTCCAGTCACTGATTTTTTGAGGTATTATTACTCTAGAAAAACTTTTATTAATATAAATATTATGTACATGCATGAATAAAACTATTTTGCTTAAAGCTCTGCATGGATTATATGATCAAGTAGTTTCTATTTTATAAATAGTTATTTTACACGAGAAAATATTGAACTACTTTAAACTTCAGAATGTTTTGATTTTATTTGTCTCTCTAAAATATCAAAATAAAGATAACTGTACTTAATATATAATGCATCTGTATTTCTAAATGTTGTTTCTAAATGAATATCGGGCTTTTTTTTAACGCTTTACAGCATTTATTTCATTAAAATAAAAATAGTTATTAATACATAAAATGAATAAGCACTCAAATAGTTCTGTTTGTCGCTATAGGTATGCGGTAGAAACAAAAATTGGCGAATGGTGAGCAGAAAGTTTTTTGTGCTACGAGGTTGAATTGTTTTGTGGTCTATCTCGACGGAAAAGTTATGGATTTTTTGTTTTGGCGGAGCAACTGTAACTGGTATTGTATTTTTTATTTTGATACTCTGCAACTATATATATATATATATATATATATATATATATATATATATATATATATATATATATATATATATATATATATATATATATATATATATATATATATATTGATTCTCAGCTTGGCTGTTAAATTTAAAACACGTGTTTCATTTCAAAATTTTGAAAACACCTTTTATAATTAATTTAAAGCCTAGGGAACGCTGATGTTAATTCACTGCTAAGTTGTATATGCCACGATGCACACGGTTATGGGAATTTGCTCGCTTCACGAAGGAATCTTCGTGGTTCTTTCCTCTTTCTAAAAGTGTCACCTTTGTGTAACATCTTGGCGAGAGAAAAATTAATTTAGCATCAATTCCTATATTATTTTTACATTTCCAAAGAATTTATTTTATAAGGAAATAACGGTGATTATGACACGTGAACCCTGGGGATGTCCTAAGGAGTTTAGTTCTAAATGGATCCAACTGTTGGACTTCATCATCTGCATTTCTGAGCGATTGCAATCGCCTTCGCATAACATCCCAAATGTCTGGGGACCCAGCTAGCAAAGGAAATGTAAAGCAAGCTTAAAGACAATTCCTAGAAACAAATGTTATGCGTAGCTGAACATCATTATGTTGAAAAATAAATTGTGAAAAGAATGGAAACACCAATCTTAGAAAATTATCAAAGCAACGCTAGGCTGTCAATTTATTACAAACGCCCTCCAAAAAGCTACGGTTATCAAAGGAGATACTACAAGCCATAATACCCTACTATGTGGTGGATAGGCAAGGTTGCACACTCTAACCTGGACATCTCTATATACATCTGCATCTAGCGTCAGAATACAATTGGAAAGAGAGGCGAGGCAGGCTGGTTGGAAAAGGGGTCATTTTTCTATTGGAAGTCCGAATACCGACTTAACCGAAGATTTGTTGTGTTCATTAAGTGCGCACACGATAAATAGATCGTGGTTGTAATACTTCAGAAGTGAAATAATGCCTCTGAGAGTGGCAGATCAAGTGTTGGAGGATTACCTGCTTCTGAATGATGAGGTTTCTCACCCAGTATCTTTCATTTAACTGGAAGAATCCAACTCTGGGCTAAGTACAAGGAAGTATGCAGGAGCTCACTGTGACCACCACTGTCTAATCCCCTCATCACTTCGAATCGCAGAAGCTGCACTTCTTTCCCCATCTATGACCTTGATATTATCTCTGATTGTTGATGATGTATTGCTCCAGCCGTCGTGCAGTTAAAAAGAGTTTATTTCTGCTTTATCAATCTGCGTGGTCCAATTATCTCTTCTACTCATCAAAAGTATCAGGATATCGCCAACGTAAATCATTGTCCCTTCAGTGTAGAAGCCAAGAACATGTAGACATTTCTCAAGTCCTTCTGAAGTCTATGACATGCAAAGATAGGACAAGGGTTTTGCCTACATGTTTTCAGTGAAGTACTTGTCTGACTACATCTGACTGCTTCCTCGTCTGCCTGAAACTAACAGGACGGGGTATCTATGAGGATCAGCTCTATGTACCTGATATATTCAGAATCATTGGTGTCACTGACTTGGCTTGGTTCTACTGGCAAATGATGGATGGAAACAACAACTTCGAAACAGAATTAATTGATTGCTCGATTTGTCGAACCGCTCTTCCAATCGACCTCTGGTGAACTGTGATATCTGCTCATTATATGCACGAATCCTTATCCCAACCATTATTACAATAGACGTGGGCCGTTGTTGTACCAGTATGCTTCCCTGTACTTATCCCTGAGTTGGGCTCTACCAATTAGATAGTCGATGCCAGGTGGAGTCTTCGTGATTTTGAAGAAGATCCCCAATACTTGGCGTGCCATCCCCAGTGGAATCATTTCACTTGGAGAACAATGTGACCACGCCCAAGTTCTTACGTGCCTGACTTGGGCAGTGGTAGCCTAGTGGTTAGAGCATCGGCCTTCCATCCGAAAGGACTGGGCTTGATTCCCAATGCCGCCAATGACCCATAGAGTGCATGGGATATACGTGCTCTTAAAATCTATGGAATCGAAAGTCTTGTGGTTGGTCCTTGAGCTCTTACCATGTGTGTAATGATCTGGATGATCTGGAGAAAGTTTCCTCCCCCTTCAGGTCAAAGTCAAAATTGATGGAGTGAATCCTCTGGCGGTGCCATCTATCGGAGGTATCTTAGAACAAAGAGGTACTTTCACCTTTGTGGTGCTCTAGTTAAAACGAAAGACGCATCTTTCTGACCTAATTTCACATAGCCATCAACTATCCAGCTTGGCTTATCCAAGTGTCATAAATTACAACAATAGCAACACAGCTGATGATAAATATTCGTAGCCGAAATGCAACTGAAATTTTGATCATCAGATTGTGGATCGCTCTTTAAAAGCATTTGTTGAATGCGCAAGAGCTCCCACTGTTCATTCATTGGACACCAGATTTTAATCATTTGCATATTTGGTCAAAATAATTGTGTGTATAAAATTTCAAAAGGTAATTTTCCTAGCTAACATCAATGACATTTCGCGATTCCTTTGTTTTTGGCGAATAATTATGGTAAAATTTTTTTCTGATGCCCAACTGGCCTTAGATCCTACCAACCCGACTGCCCTATACATCTCTATAATGGGCTATGTGATAGCATCTCAGACAGTGAGGCATCCAGTGGGTGTGCCATCTACACTCCGAAAGTGAATGGTTTGTTTGGTTTGTTTGTCGCTCAACGGTCATTTTTTGCACACGAGGGCTAATTAGACCGGGACCTACGGTTTAAAGTGGATTCCGAACCATTACAAACATCCATGCCTAAGGTGGGATTCGAACCCATGAACTGTTGAACCGAAGGCAAGAGCGCTAACCATTCGGCTGCCTGCTCGGCTCTCCGAAAGTGAAGTGATAAAGAAAGACAAACACAAAGAGAGAAAGAAACATCCCTGCCCGAATCAGGGACCTACTGCTTCGAAGTTAAGGACGTTATCCTCTCCACCTTCGGCTATTATGATGACATAATTTCTCAATATTCGGCTGCGTATTTTGCTGACTCGTAGAAGTGGGAGCACAATTCTGTCGTAAGTGATGCAACAGCTATCAGCTTTCGCGAAACTATTAAAACTTTTTGAAAAACTATATATTTATTTATTGAAAGTGTATATCCTACGCATTAATAGTAAGCTAAGACAGGTAATTTTCACAGGAGGAATTTACCATTGCAAAAAACGTATCAGAGAAAAATTGCAATCAGGAAAAATTAAGGTATTTATACTTTTTATGGACATTTACTGTTGAACAAGGTTTGTCTTACACGCTGTTTTATGCCACAAAATAAGTTAACACGTGTGCATCAGTTAAAAAAATGAATAACAAGTGCTCAACGATTATCTCTAGACTAGGGACGGACCTCTTAAATATGAAAATAAATTCATTCCTTTCACGCGTTTCTCTCAATATCAAGAACATAGAAAGAACCGAAAATATGTTCGATGGCGTAAACAAAAATATTTGCTTCTCAAAAATAAAAACAATAATTATAATTGTTGCTTATTAAAAAATTATCTTGGGAAAATATTGAAAGAATTGCGCTTAGGGCTATAATTTTGTAGTCTTTAATTATAAACTTAATTATTATATAACTTAATTTTCATTGTCTTTATCAAGTCTGCATATAAATGATAATGTTGAAACCAGGAAAATAAACTACAGTGGTAAAAAAACTTATAAAAATCTTACAAGTATCCGTTATTGAATCTGACAGCTTCGAAATGGTGGGCGCCATAGCTGAAGTAATTTTACAGTGAGTTAAAGTGAACGTTCATTACGATTCATTGTATTATCTTATACACTGTTGACAACCCAAATTACAATACAAAGAAAGACAAGAGATATTACAACGAAATTTATTTCATAGATAACATGTTGACCAAGTATCAAATGGTAAAATTTATAGACTTCTATGAAGTGTGCTTCTTGCCAAAATCAGTAGCCAGAATAGCCGCCATTGTTGGAAATCATCACTACCATATGCCTCGGCATTGATTCAAGGAGACTTTGGATGTGTTCCTGGGGTATAGGAGACCAAGCAGCTTCCACATGTTGCCAAAATTGATCTGGTGAGGGATGTAATCTGTTTCACTCGTTGAGCATCCATGAACCAAGTGTTTTCCATCGGTGAAAGATACAAAGAACGAGTCGGCCAGGGAAGCAGTTCAATCTAGCGATTGATGAAGAAACACTTGGACAATGCGTGCCACGTGTGGTGGCGCATTATCTTGTTGAAATAGGACTTTGGGCAAGCCCTGAATTAAAAGAAGGATAATTGGCTCCAACACCTCGGAAATGTAGCGCTGGCTGTTTACATTATCGGCAATGCGTATTAGAGGAGTGCTAGATTGATATCCAATACCGCGCCATAACATAATACCCGATGCAAGACTAGTATAGCGGTCCATAACGTAGCTGCTCAGGTTTCATTCGACACGACTACCGATTTTTCCTGAAAAAATAACGCACAATCTCGGTAGGCCATTATCCTTCCTCTGTCGAACTAAGATACTTGATCAAAAAATGAACGCTGTTTTCGACAAGACATGATTAATAGTTTTTTTTGTTGAAAAAACCACAAGAAAAATACAATTGTCGAAATCTCCAAACCTCAAATAGCGCTTTAAAGTGGTGCCACAACAGCGCGTAATGTGCATTTGTGCTGAAATTCTAATCATTTGCATATCTCACTTCCGCTAATGCATGTAGTAAATTTCATGTTATTTGCATGCTTCTTTCAGGGAGTTGCATTTATAGTGGCCAACAATGTAGTTTGCAAAGGCTAATTTCGAATCTTTTAGACCATATTCCGGATACAATATAGTCACGCATTGTTACAGAATAATGTGAATTAGTTTGTAAAATAAAACAATATAAGAATTAGAGCTTAAAATTATGTGTTTCACCCCAAATTTCTTTCCTCTTATAAGCGAAGTAGTATAATTAAAAAAAAATGGTTTAGTATGTACAGTATGAGAGAAATGCTTATTTTATATGTACAATTGACATATAAAAACAAATTCTATTTTGTTATTTTCAAAGAAAAAAGGGAAACAATGCAATCTGATTTTTTTCTGCTTTACAAGTACATTTTTCTATAGTTTTGGACGTAGCAAAGTATTTCACTGTGGTTTTGTTTGCCAAACAAATTGTAACATTCGTTTTCGTGATAATTCTTGCCGTAGATTCGTTTTGAGTGTGATGTGCATAAATTCATAACTGATCAATAATGGATGACACAGGATAAACATTTATTAACATAAAACATAATACAAAGCACGAACAAACATAGACATGAGCGTAACGTAGTGTACAAAGTGTCTTATTGTATAGTTTTTTCTTTACTGAGAATTATTTGTCAAATAATATTATTAACAGACACTTAATAAGACTCCAGGTTCATATTTAGTTCATTAAGTTTTTGCAGATTAATTTGAAATAACGCAAATAACATAACTTACAGATTCATTTAGAATAACACAAATTAAATTTTCAGATTAACTTGGACTAACAAATACAAATTTACAGATTAATTTGGAATAACATAAATAATAATTTACAGAGTAATTTGGTAAGGCATAGGTAATAACTTACACAAATGAAACTTACGAAATAGACTGAGAACGCCGGGATAGCCCACGTGGGTAATGTCGCACCGGGAAACCTCCTTATCATGCTAATCGGCGGCTGCCTCCTTTTCCGTCTCTAGGGATTTTGCAGAAGTGTCACAGCAGACGTAGAAATATCGTATAACTTGGTTCACACCTGCAGCAAATCTCCCGTATTTTTTTAGGAACTCGCCTCGCACTGCTCCAGTCACGGCTTTTCTCCCCTGCAACTCCGCGTGTCTGACACTGGTCTAGCACCGATCCAGTCTCCACGCGCTCGGCCCTGGTCTGTCTCTCTCACAAAAAACTCGACCTTTCTTCCTCCCTTGGGCAGTCCGCAAACTCTGTAGACAATCCGATTGAGACGCCGTCTTATAGTAGACAAATGTGATCGCTTCGATGTCTTAGTGTGACGCAGCTAAAACGTTGTATATCACGTCATGGAATTTTAAACCAATGAGAGCGCTGTAGCCAGATATTTCGCATAAGCAAAGTGGCCAGATATTTCAAACCTGCTCGAAATCTAGAAACCTCTCGCGCTCCACCCTTTTTCTGACGTAACTAAGACCTTAATGACGTCATTTGGTCTGATGCGATTCTCGCGAGACAAGTCTCATGCGATCATCTACGAATTTGCGGACTGCCTTGCTTGCACCAAAACCGGTTCCTGGCCATCTCTTTACTTTATTTTGCCATGCGCTCTCCACATGAACATACCCGGCTCCCCCTCACAAATAAATCTCTTTGCCAACCACAAAAAATTAAATTTCATTTGTGGTCAACACAGTAGAATATATTGTTTACTCATCCGCTCTTTCTTATTCTTCCTCTCTCGTATCTAATTCGCAGCACCACGTGCGACCAAAACTAAAAGTTTTAATTAGAGATTCCTCTATAATCCTGAAACAAATATCCTAATCTTATCAGTTATTCATTTGCTTGCTTTCCACGTGATCATGCTACATTTTTTATGGTTTGGTATCCTTGTGTGTGAAGTTTGGTTTGGTTGTCGCTCAACGGTCATTTTTTGCACACGAGGGCTAGTTAGACCGGGATCTACGGCTTAAAGTCGATTCCGAACCACTACAGACATCAATTCCCAATGTGGGATTCGAACCCACGAACTGTTGAACCGAAGGCAAGAGCGCTAACCATTCGGCTGCCAGCTCGGCCTTGTGTGTGACAGATGCTTTTTTCGTCTTTTTTATTATATTCTCAATCATTGAATCATCCGATTGTACTTTAAGTACAAGTTCCACCTGACTGCCCATTCAAAAATCCCTGAGATGAAATTTTGGATAGAACTGGGTTTCTGTGTCCAAGCTCTCATGGATAAGTAACTTATTTTCATTCAAATCTTTCGGTAAATGCTCATGCTTTCTGCAGTCACGGTGGAACTAAGACATGGTCACTCCATGGTCCAGTATTTTACATTTCTACTTGAAGTTATTGATTGTCTTCTGACTCACATGTCATGAGAGAAATTACGCACAAATGAATTGCTTAAAATTTTCAGAGATTTCGATATCAGTAATGTTGTTAGTTATGCGGAATTCAGAGAGTTTTCATGATTCTACTCTATGGAAACGTTAATCCAATTTTCACATTTCTAGAAATAAAATTTAAAAATAAATGGAATTGAAAAAGCAGGAAAACGAATTTGAAAAAAAAAATTATCCAGATTTTTGCTCGCTAATTTGGATTAAAATTGCGTCGAATGTAACCATGTTGGAAGACAATCACTAATTTGTAAATTAGTAAGTGTTCGTAAATTAGAGAGGTTCGTTAAAACAAACGTCTCCATTTTAAGGTAAATTTCCTTCTGAGAAGATGTTTTTACTTGAACGGCGGACAAAATTTCATCAGTCCAACGAAATACGAGTTTCATTTATATTGATATTTCTTGCAATGGAAATAAAAATATTTAGTGTAATTAGAGAGACTTTTTCATACTATATTTTGTAAATAAGATTAAAACGAGAATAAAGTTACCCCTAGGCAAAATTGTAGACTTTACTCTAATTGTAAATATAATTTTATAATAAAATTAATAAATATTATTTATTGATTTTAAGAGATGCGTAGCGGAAATTCGTTTTTATGAACTTCTAATTTAAGAAATATTTGATGGTCGTTAATATGATTCCAAAGAGGCAACGAGATTATTTTATATTTTATTTTCCTTTTATGAACTAAAATTTCTCGTTTACTAAAAAACTCTATTTTGCAAACCATTTCCCAGCGTCTGAGGTTGGTGGCCTGGATACATATGCCTTCGTTATCGGGAGGTAATGAGTTCGAATCTTGTCACAACCAAAAGTGTTTCGATTTTTCAAATAGTGGATAGGGCACATTAAATATGTTGTGGTCAAAATGTCTTCCACGTCATGAACGTTTTTCTACTTCAATAAAATGGAAAAATCTGTTCTTAAAAATCTAATTTTAAAATAGGGAGTAATAAATGGCTATATATAATTTGACTAATTTTTTTATGAATAAAGGAAAGTAAGAACTGATTTGAAATATATAATTTTATTTTGCATACTTTTTATATAGAACATACTAAACACTTTCCTAATAATTCTCATTGATAAATAAAATGTAAAAAAATAATATTTTTAAGATTCTATCCTTTTATTTCTATTCACAAACTTTTTATTTTAAGAGCTATCACCGAATCACTACCAGTTCGTAAAAAACGATCGTTTACAATATAAGAAGTTCTTGTCTCACGCGCGTTACTGTCACGGTAAATTGCAAATAAACGTCTAGGACTTCATTAAGCGTTTGATCCGTTTTGTGCTCGACAGCACAGCTTCCGTTGAATTCGAATCGTATTTTATTTTTTCATTCTTTGAGGTCAAACCTTGTCAAGACGGATGAAGAATTTGTCCTTGTAAAATTCAAAAGGGCTAAGAACTTCCTCTTCAGCGCTTTCTATCCAATAAAGTGAAATCAACTCGTTGAAATTTTGAATCAGTTCGACAGTTATTGGAATGGCGTTTAAGGAGGATGTGACGTCATCAGTGGAAAAATGGCGTGATGGAAATCGTATGGAAGCCACGGCGTAAAATGAAGTAAAATAAAACAAATCTAATAAAGTGTTAAAAGCTGTTTAAGGAAACACATGAATAGTTTAGAAACTATTCTATGTAATTTGGAAATCGTTTTGAGTTATTAGAAAAATTCCGAAAGAGGTCGACATGGTTAGGGTTACCATATTCTATAACAGGAAAGAAAATATGCATATATTTCCTGTAAGTAATATAAATATAAAAAAAATTAATAATTTTGGAAATAAGAAATAAAATATAATAAACTTTTCGAAGAAAAATATTTAAATTAAATCTTTTTTCAAAATAAAACAAAATCTTCTCTCTCTCTTTATATATATATATATATATATATATATATATATATATATATATATATATTTGTGCCTGTGTGTGTGTGTATGCATGTATGTATAATATAATATATAGAAATGCATTTTCAAATTAAATAATTAAAATATTTATTTAATTTAAAGAATATTTTTTAAATAAATAAAATACATAAAATTGTTTATTTATTATAAATTACAGTTTAGAAAAGCGTGCAGAAATTATTCAAAATCAATGTATTTTTCTCCATCAAAAAATCTTAAGTAAAGTATATGAAAATAAAAAACAGAAAATTTTTATTGTTGGCGTAAACAAAACATTAATCTTATTTATTATTTTATTACATTACATATATTCAGACTTGTATGCTTGATTCTTGAGATCCGTTTGTAAGTCTTCGTCGATAATAGGACAAATAGCACAATGACAGATGTACAGCCACAGAAGAATGACGAAGAAAACACCCAGGGCCATGGTGGGAATCGAACTCATACTCCTACGCTCTCAAGCGATTAGCGGTGATGCTTTAGAACACTCAGCCACGGAGCGCCCAACATTAATCTTAAAAGAGATTGCTTAAAATTACTGCAGTTATTAATTTAGACGTCTATTAATTAATGATGACCCCTAACTTGTCTAGTGGTCAGCGTGTTTGAATGCGGATAGGTAGGTCCTGGATTTGAATCCCGGTTCGGACATGGATGTACTTTTTTTTTTCTCTCTCTATCTATCCCGTCTTTATCCTTTCCTAGTATGAATGAGGAGGGAATGGATGCCTACCCTATAAACGGGTCCCTATGGCATGTGTGTACTGAGGATGTCGGACTCAACACCAAAATAGGGTTCAGTTGGAAAAGTGGAGCAGCGCACCCCATATTGCAAGCCTGGCTGGCACACAACAGCAACATTAATTAATGATGATGGCGGATTGTTCTAAATTGCGAAATATGTAAATTTTTTGAACTCTGATTATTTTGTCATTATTTAAAATTTTCTTTGATACTTTTTCTCCTTTTTCATGTGGAAATTATCGTCTGACTTTGGCTTAGTGTTTGATTGATTAAGATTGAGTATTTTTGTTCTTTCAATTTTACTATTTAAATTTTTAATTTTTTTCTTTTTTTCATTATTATGGATTCAAAATGACTGTAGCAGAGACTGAAATGATTTACACGGATTGCGATTTGCGCATTCCAAAAATAAATTATTGACTTTCGTATATTCAATTCCACAACTAATCCAGTTAGCTGTGGAAAATGGTATTACTAAGTTCTTCATTTTCCTGCCTCCCACTGATGGTACTGCATCTATTCCAAAGAAACCTTATAATTTAAAGCAAGAAATAATTCAACTTGTAAAGAATCACAAGAAAATAATACAAATTCAACACACCCATCAAGGTAAGCTTCTATTCGAAACTAATTGTCCAGATATTGCTGTAGAAATTAGCAAGATAAATAGCATTCTTGGAGTAACTGTTAACTCCAGTTTTCAACCTGAATACATTTCTTCAAGATTTCTTATAAAAGAAATAAATGTAGATCTACCTTTATATCTTGTTGCTGAAAAAATTGCGCAAAATGGCTAAACGATATTCAGCTTACAAAGATTTACAGAAAAGATTTCTGAAGAACTAGGCGAAAATATTTTAGGGAGCGTCATTTGAAATCATCTTCCTCAAACTATTAACTTATTCTATTCCAATTTCTCCTTTTATTGATAACATTCGCCAATGTGGAAAATGCTATAAATACACTCACCCTACCAAAAAATCTACACAAGAAGTCTTCCTATGTAAAAACTGTGGAACATTCCATAAAGACTCTTCCTGTGCCAATGAAATACCTGAACGTATAAACTGTCAGGGAAATCATGCAGCTAATGACTTTTCCTGCCCTACGAGGATTGAAGAAAAAAAATTCTTACATTTTAAAAGCATGAACCACCTTCCATTTATTGAGGCGAGAAGACATTATAATAAATCTTTAAGAACCAGTTATTCCAGTGTAACCAAAATTCATCTTCCTTTCGTGCCGAATCAAAATGAAATAACTGATATTGTTAAAAAATCAGTGACTGAGATGGCTTCTATGTTTGAAGCAAAATTACTTGCGATACAGGCTAGAAAAGATCAAATGGTCCAACAAATGTTCTCATTCGTGAAAGAATGTATGCGAACATGTTTGAATCCAGCTAGATCAATTTCTAGATCTCCTCCAAGAAAGAGTCGTGCAAGATATATCCAGTCAAGAAAGATAAGTCCAAACAATTCTGTGAATCAGCGAATTATATCTCCCGAACAAACTATTATGAAGTCTCCTCAACCAAATATTAAATATGCAGAACCTAACATTGAAGAAAGAATTGATTCAGGAAGAAGGCGTAAAAAACATTAATAATTTTTTTTAAAAAGAAAATTCTTTTACTACGAGCTCATTTTTTTGATTTTTAATAACTGTTCAGGTTTTTCATTTTATTTAATGTTCAATTTAATTTCTTGAAATGGAAGAAGCGGATTATCTAAGCGCCCGTATGTAAAACTTCCGTACTTTCAATCTTCCGATGTCTTAGCAATTCAAGAAACGTTTCTTAAAAAAATCCGACTTATTTCAAATTTGTTATAATTAGATAGGGAAGATGGACGTGGTGGAGGACTTCTTTTTGCTGTTGATAAATCTCTACCTGTGCAAGTTTTAAATATATCCCGCTCAGAAGATAACGATACAGAAATATTAGCTATAAAAAGTACTATATATCCAAATCATCTCTTACTTAAGTAAATGTATACGTCCCACACGGTAAATTTTCAAGTTCTTTGTTCCATAGTATCTTATCTAATATTCATCCTCCCTTCATAATAATTGGAAACTTTAATATACGAAGTTCGGCGCTTGGTAGTAATTCAAACTCTCCTTAATCTTCAGAATTTCTCGATTTGATACTGGATACATACATACATACATAACTGTGTGGGGAGACCCCGGACTGTACCTTTAGGTTAACGGGTGCCGTCTCCCCAACACCTAGTATGCTCCACTCCTCTACGAGGTCCGTGAGGGCGCCACCATCGTGGCATTTAACAAGGCAAAGAAATTGTGCTTACAAATTAGTAGCAAGAAGTTACAAAACATTTTAAGGGGCTTTAAGCCCTGTTGAACATCAGGCAATAGCATTCAATATTTTCTCTGAGTTTAAAATAAAATAAAACATGATATATACAACAAACAATGGAGAAACAATTTTCAATCAATGAAATGACAGTTAACAATTTCTAGGGTAATTATGGCAATAAAAACATTATATACATTGAAAGCAAGATTATAAATAGTATAAACACTTAATTATGAAAAGGAAAAAAAATGGCATGATATGAAAGTTGATAACTATATACAGGCAGGCAGCTTATACAAGTTTAATAAGCACCTTAGCTTTTAAAAGCATTTTTTAAAATAATTTTTAAATAATTCCAAATAAATTATTTAAAAAGTTTCTAAGGTACTAAAAGGGAATAGGATTCAAAAAGTTTTTAAGGTTCAAAAGCGGGCTCATAATGTTCGAAAAGTCCAAACAATTCGGGACATACAGTTCATAAATTTCATTAAGCTCATATAAAAAAATTAGACACAATTATTAATTGTGGAAGAAACTTAACTAAGAATAGTTTTCTGATTCGTCTGTAGAATCTTCTATATCGTCTGTGGAATCGTGGCCTAAATCCTGACAAAGTTCTAATCCTCGTTTGTTGAGATGAATCATTAGCTTTGTGAGGAGTAATCTGCGGTGACGATCTTTCAAGCAAAATTTCAGGAACTCTATGTTGGTCTGTTGGGAGTTCTTCTTTAGGTGGTAATTCTCAGTCTCTGGGCACTCTAGGACATAGTGGAAAGGATCTCCTTGGGCTCCACAGATACAGGTAGATGAAACTGCCTTTCCGAATCTTTGGAAGTACTGTGGAAATGGACCGTGAAATGTTAGCAGCTGGTTGAGGTATGGATTATCATACGTTAGCTTGCTAGAGACTTCTGAGAGTAGATGTTTGGTTATTCGACCTGTTGTTGCACTGTCCCACAGAGACTGCCATTTTTGAAGTGTGAAATGCTTCAGTTGTTTGATAAGTGAAGATCTTGGGTATGGAATCACTAATGCTTTGGATTCATCAATTTTTGTGGCTTCCTTTGCAGCGATGTCTGCGCACTCATTTCCAACATCACCTTGATGCGCTTTAATCCAGCTTAGATTGATGTGAGAAGTTGCAGCTGCTAGTTTTTCCTGTATGGCATGTATTATTGGTGATGTGTGAAGTGGGTTAAGTAACGCATGCAAAGTTGATGAGCTATCAGACCAAATGGTTACAGATCTGAGGCCTTGTGCATCAATGATGTTGATAGCTTCAAAAATGGCTATGGCCTCTGCTTGAAAGACTGAGTTCTTATTCCTCAGCTTAATTTTGTGTTCTTGAAGTTGTTTGCCTTTATGATAAATTATTAGGGCTGCACCTGTTTTACCGTCAATATGTGATCCATCCGTATAGATATTGTAAGGTGTGATCAATTGGATTTGACCTTTTGCTGGCAAGGAGGGTTTGGAGGGCAGATTGTGGATGTGTATCCCCTTAAGTCTTAACGATGGATGGACACAGTCTTTATGTACAGGATATTCATAGTCAGACGCACTGAGGGTTTGGTCTCCCAGCACAGTAGTTTCCTGCAGTTGCAGTACCCTAGTTTTGTGCGCTAGCTGGATGCAAGTAAGATGAAGTGGTGGCAGGCCTGCCAGTGTGTTGAGGGCAATTGTGGACGTGGTTCTGAAGCTTCTCGTGATTAATAATGTAAAGTAGCGTTGTAGGCTGTCTAATTGCCGCTGCTTCCTAACCGTCATGGGTAGAATCCACAAGGATGAGCCATAAGTAACCATTTTCTCCATGACAGAAAGATAAATTGCTTTAGTAATTTTACTTTTAATGCCCCAATCTCTTGCGATCATGGAGCGGAAACGCTGAACTATTGGTATCATCTTTGTCTTTAACTGCCTGATATGTTGTAGGAAGGACATTTTGCAATCTATTGTTACTCCAAGATATTTTAGTGTTTTAGTATGCTTTAGGCTATTATTTTCTAAGGTTATTCTGGGATTTGATTTTAAATGTTTTCTTTTCTGGTGCAGAATAAGGATTTGCGATTTAGGATGAGAAATTGTGAGCTTTAAGATTCTACAGTAATTTGAAAAATGTTGCAAAGATTCATTACAATGTGATTGCAGAGACGCTTTTGTATTACCTTCAACTACTAATAATGTGTCGTCGGCAAAGGCAATTACTTTAGTATGTTCTGGCCAGGATGAAGTTAATAATTCGTTAAAGAAGATGTTCCACAGGATGGGGCCGCCAACAGATCCCTGTGGGCATCCCCTGGTGTGGGGAATCGTGACGCACCCTCCATCATGAACCGTAGTGAGCGATCTGTCTTCCAAAAAGCTGAAGATCAAGGATGTTATATTACTTGGACATCTAGTTTGTAGCAGTGCTTGACGCAGCCCTGGCCACCAAAGTGAGTCAAAAGCCTGCTGGATATCCAGCGCAATGAGTGCTACGTAGTTCTGCTTATGGTGTGATTCGTCAATTAGGTTTCTAAGTTTTTGGAAGGCGTGTTCTGTCGAGCTGTTGCTTCGAAATCCGTATTGGTGATTACTAAGGAATTTTGTTTTATGCAAGTGATGCTTGAGCCTTCCTATGGTCAATCTCTCCAAAACCTTCCCAAGGGCTGATAATAAGCAGATTGGCCGATAGGAGGTCGGGTGACTAGGGTTTTTATTCTTCTTAAGAAAATAAATAACCTGGCCCTGTTTGAATGGTTTGGGGAAAGTCTTAAGCGTAAGGCAAAGATTAAAATATTGCAGGAGGAAAGTTGCATTTGCTCGAAAGAGCAGCTTGACAATCACATTGTCTATCCCATCTAGGCCGGGAGCTTTTGAATTGACAAGATTCTTGATAATAAACTTTAGTTCATTGAATGCAAAGGGTGGGTCCATTATGGTTGTGGGATTTAGGGATAGACTTCTAATTCTGCGGTGGTGTTGATTGTCAGTTGCAATGTCATCTGCTGGAAAGGTAGCTTTCAAAAGGTCCTGAAGTATGGTGGTGGTAGTCTGAGTAGTATTGGTTGTAGTCGTGAGAGTCTGAAACTGTGTGGGCTGGAAAGTTTTGTTGGTAACAATTCGTTTAATAATACCATGTTCTTTATTGTTCGTTGTGCAGAACCGTGACCAGCTCTGCAATTTTGCTTCTAAAATTGATCTTTTATAGATGGCCAGATGTTGCTTATACTTAAGATGTAGCTGATCTCTAATGGCTGGTGTAGGTGCATTTTTCATTAATCTTCGCATAGCCCTTGTTTTTTGCTTTTGACTCCTCAGGCTGGTTGTCCACCAAGACAGGTTCGTTTTCTGAACTGGATTTCGGATACTGAAGACCTCTTCTGACGTTGATTTTATAACATCCAGGAGTTGGATAGTTATTTGTTCTAGTTCGTTGGGTGTATTGACACGTTGAAGTTCTATTTTAAGTTGATTCAGCTTGGGCTTGATTTTTTGAATAAACTTGTGTTGACCTTTGTAGGTTTTGTAACGTCTATTAAAAGTGATGATAGATTTCGAAGAGATGCGAAATGTTATGTATTTATGGTCAGAGCATGTAACATCGTCAGTCACTGCCCACTGATCTATTAGGCTGGAGGCAAAATCGTTAACTATGGTCAAGTCTGGCCATCCGATTCCAACAGGGCCTTCGAATGTTGGTGGGCAGCCCTGGTCGTTAGCGATAGAGAGATGGTGCTGTGGAATGAAGTCTTCTAAGAGGAGTCCTCTATGGTCATTAGAAGTGTAGCCCCACAGTATGTTATGCGCATTAAAGTCTCCTCCAATAATTATTGGCATTCCCGGATAGCTTACTAAGATGTTATGTAACTGGTGAAGAGCAGTTTCAATCCTTTCATAGGGTGAGGCATACAGGCTGGCAAGAAGTAAAGGACGTGGTTGCAGATTCAGCTGAATCACAACAAGATCTCTTGTTGATTGAATAATTGTGGGATTAAAGGGTGCATTGACAATGATGGCCGCTCGTGGGTTGTCCGGCCCCATTGCATGAAAAACTTTCCATCTAAGAGGAATTCCCCTGATGCTTCCTTTCAATGCATATGGTTCTTGTATAAAACTAATATCGATGTTGTTGGTGGCTATGTATTGTGAAAATTGGGCAATTGCCGATCTGCTGCGTTGTAAGTTAGCTTGGAGACAAGTTATATTGTTGCAGGTTAAATTAGTTAAATTTTTATCAGTTGGGTGCTGAACAATTGGTATAGATGGTGCACTGTTTAAGTTGTGATTACTGGTAATTGAGGTAACGTTGCTGTTATGAGTGGGCATTTTAGTTTCAATAATTGGCTGATCAGTTATTTATCGATTAGTGGAGCTACGGTAAGTAGTTTGCTTGTAGTTTGTTCTTTTTGGTTTTTCTAGCTGTTCGTTGGTAAAGTTGTTATATGATGGGCAGTTGAAATCATATGCGGGGTGATTAGTAGGGTACTGACGTCCTTTTTTATTATTCTCAAAACAGTTAATGCAAAAGGATTTAAATTCGGTGCATTCATCTGTCATGTGTTCACCTCCGCATTTTCCACAATACTTGGCATTCCTGCAGTTGGTAGTTGTGTGGTGGAAAGACTGGCAGTTTTGGCATCTACGTACTGTCAAAAAGCGGTCGATTCTGAATCTTCCCAAACCTAGGAAAATGAAGCGATTTTTGAGGAGCTTTAGCCCTAATTGTTTTGGTAGTTCAAAGATCCAGTTCCACAAGTTGAATTTACTTAGAGTTTTCCTAGTTTGGAGAATCCTAATATCCTGTGAATTTTTCAGACTTAAGTCTTCCTGAATCGCGTTGAGGATTGATTCATCAGTGGTGGTTTCTGGAGTGTTAAGAAGAATTACCCGTATTTTTGGTATTTCCTTTGGGACCGCCGTAATTTTTTTATTGTTAAGAATTGTTGATAGCTGTGTTATGTCCTTATGGTTCCTGCATTGGATTTCGACATGGGTTTTTCTCATGTAAATACCTTTAGGTCGGACATCACTTTCAATTTGTCGTAGTGTTTGTCCGATATTGTCTGCTGGATCTCTTTTTATTATTAGGCAGGGCTGAGATTTTACCGCTTCACTATAAGTTTTTGGATTCTGCTGATTTGGTTCCAGGTTCTTCCTTAGAGGTTGTAGAGTGGACTTTTGAAGTTTGTTGTCTAAGGATTTGATAGCATTTGCTAATTCAGGTATGTTTTTTTCCTTTAGTTCCTTTAAATTTTGCAGGAGCTCTTTCGATGTTGGGTCAATGTTTTCGACGATGGGTGTTGGTTGAGGAGTTGCGAATTTAAATTCCTCTTGTAGGTTTTTAATGAGAGTGAGGGCTTTATCGCGATTCTTAGTCGGGAAAATGAATCTGCCCTTATTTTTTGATTCGATGATTTTCTTTAGGGATTGCAACATTGCGAATGGTGTTGCATCTTTAACTTTTTGTTTTTTCCTTCTTTTTTCAATTTGTGATGTTGACTTTACTACCACTGGGTGCAAAATAACCTCTTCACTATGAGAGTTAAGATTATCAATAGTGCCAAGGTCTGAATCTAAACCATTTAAGTCCAGGTTTCCTGGATCCTTTGTGTAGGTATGTTTCATGGGTGAAATCAATTCGGACATTAAAATTTGCGTGTTCAATTCGGAAAATGCTGAAAGCTGATTAAACCAATAGGTTTATTGTTAAGAAAAATAATAATAAGTAATAATGACAATATACTATTGATGAAAAAAAATCACTACAATTGTAAAGGCTGACAATAGATACAGCGGAAGTGACCCAGATGCCATGATCACTCCGTCCGTGCATCAACCCGCACGTCCGATGTACAGACTAAATGAGTCAAATTCCTGTGATTTAATGTAATAAAAAAAGTGTAAGTAAAATAAAAAAAAAGAAAAACTATAAAAACAGACAGCGTCATGAAGGAAACCCCATGTGACGATTTCAGTAGAAAGTTCCATCAGTGTAACTCTACTGATGGTGTTGTGTTAAAAAAAAAATAAAAAAAAATAAATAAAAATAAAAATAAAAAAATAAAAAAATTTAATAGACATTGATTATTAATCAAGGCAAAAAAAAAAAGTTATAAAGATTAAACCTGAATCGATACAAGGGAGTCCGTCAGATAAGCATATCGCTGAAAATCGCATGTCTGTATTTTAATTTGGGCTAACCTATTTGTTAATTATTTGATTATCATTCTTTATTTTAAATGGTAAGAAATAATAACATAAACAACCAAGTCAATGAGACATGGACCAATTAGAATTGCTCTACAATTTGGATAAAAATCCACACTTGTGATCCCAGAATCTTCTCCTCACCATGTACTGCGATTCCACTTAGAGGTTGTAGTTTTAATTAAAAATAAATTTTAGAAAATATAATTATTGGTTTGAATTGTAAATTAATTCCCAATTCCATTAAAATAAACTACTCATAACTATTAGATGGAAAATAAAAACAAACAAATAAAAATTAAAGAAAGTATTATGGTATTTAACTACTGGAAAATTCAAATTTAAGTGAATTAAATATATTCTTTAGGTGAAATTAAAGTTGACATTATTTGAATTATATGGAAGTAATTAAGATTATTATATTTATAATAAATGAAAAGTTCAGCAAAACAAATAGCAGACCTAACTTAATAGGAAAAATGTCAGGGTATAAAATATCATGCCTTTGTAAAAAACAATTATAAAATATTAAACATTAACTTATTTACAAGATATTTAATATAGATTAATTTATTTTACAAGTAGTTATAATTGTCAAATTAACATTGAAAAATAATTATTACACATATATAAAAATTATAAAAAAAATAATAAATAAATAAAATAAAAATAATTAAAGCGTTAAAAGTTAAAGTTAAAAAAGTAAAATTAATAATCATAAATTATTATAAAATCTCAAAATTAAAATTAACGTTAAAATAAACAAAAATAAATTAACAAAATTAATAAAATAAAAAGATGCATAAAAAATATGAAATAAAAAACTTAAAAATAAAGAAAGTAAAAGAGAAATTTAGTTCTTTCAGATAACATAATAACACAATAACAATAAAAAAAAAAAAAAAAAAAGAGTCATTTAGTTAGACATCCTTAAAAGAGGCAGACTAGAACGTGAAAAAGTTGTAGTCCAAATGTACGGGAGAAAGAGAAAAAAAATATTTAAATCTAGAACTGGATTGAAAAAAAAAAAAAAAAACATTTTTTTTTTTTTTTTTAGTTCCTATACCTAAGCATAGATGCTAAAGCTGAAAGGAACAAGTCCACAGAAAGAGAAATGGAAAATCTTAAGACATGGATATGGGCTTATCTTGCAACGTGAGAAAGATAAAGTTCAAAAAAAAATGGACTAAGAGTAAAAAAAAAATAAATAAATCAATAATATTTAAAATATATATATATCTATATATATATATACTTACTAAGTGGGAATATTAGAAGCATATTTAGAAATAAAGAATTTAGGACTTTGTTCCATGTAGCTGTTACAATTAGGAACCGAGAAAACAGCTGATTAATATTAAAATTAATTAAGCGCAGGAAATTCGATGCGCAAAGTGTTAAGATGAAAAGGAACAGGGGTACGAAACAGGGAGCAAAAAGCAGAATTTTGAAGGAAAGGGGAGAAAAAAAAAAAAAAAAGACTACAGTATAAATACATCTACATAGGGGAAAAATGAAGAAACACGAGGAGAAAATACGAGAAGAAATATAATTTCTTAATGCACTAATTAGACCATATCTCATTAACTGTTGATTGGAGACATATATTACACACTTAAGAATAGTCACAGAAATCCGCTCCGAATAGACAAAAAAAGATTGGAGTGGATTGATTTAAAAATTAAAAAGTTACGGTTGTTTTAAGGTAAGAATTGCAATCAAAATATTCAAAAATACAAAATAATGGAATAAAAATAAAATATTTACAAAATTATAGGAAAAGAACTATTGATTTTACTATTATAAATTATATATTTTTGGAAACGTAATAATATCCTCTCCAATTTGAGAAAAATTCTAGAAAGATAGGACAATTAGAACCGAAGTCATTAAGGAATAATTAAAAAGGTGGAAAAAAATTTGCGAAAAACTGACGAAAAACATGGATTTTATGTATTTATTAAAAGGTCAATAACTTCGGTTCCAGTTATCCCATCAACACAGTCTATACATCAAAACGCACGAAATCAATGCACGGAACGTAATAATACGACATCTGGGCACTTACCTTGGTTTTAGCCGCTCATCATGATGTTAATTAATCCAAAGGAACAATGATTGATAAGAAAATTTTTGAAGTATACAAAATAAGTTGTTGGAAAAGCAAAATTCTACTTTTCGAAATGCCACACAATTCACACCAATTGTACTTGGGATAAATATCTTCAGAGCTACAGTGATAACTAGATAAACTAATTAATTGCAAACTTCTAATTAGTCGCGAAAGCCAAATCACGAAACTCCGTTGCTGGGGGTGTACGAATGGTTGCTATGCGGGCTGAGGCAGCGAGACAAACGAAGAAACACGTCCGCTCGGTACAAGAGCTGGAAGCAAACTCCTTTTGATACTGGATAGCAACATTTGTCTTTTAAATACCTTTCAGCCTACTCATTTCGGACTCCATCATAGACCATCCCTTATCGATTATAACTTTGCATCTCCTGATATTTTTCCTTTTTGTGCTTTCCCAGTCAGTTCAAATAGTTATGATAGTGACCGTGTCCCTGATAAAACAGGTGTCAAAATCTACAATAACGAATATTCGAAAGCTACTTCCCGCAATAGAATTTTATGGACTGGCTTCTTCAATTCAATGAACACTCAAATTGCTAATAACGGACTAGTTTCTGTAGATCAATTCCAAATTTTATGCAAAAACTATCTTGATAAATTCAGGAAAAACAAATCTTGATAAAGTCATATCCTCCGCGGTGGACATCGGTATGTTGTTATCTTTTGGGTCAAAAAAATAAACTTTGGAGAAAAGCGAAAAGTTCTCTTAATCAGACTCTGTGGATACAGTACAAACGAATTTCTGCAAAGTTTCATCAGCTTCTTCTATCCCTTTCCAGAAATTACTGGGATAAAACTATAACAAATGCTGGTATATCTAAAGACATTTATTTTATTCTTAAAAGACTTAAAAATAGATCTACTGACTCACCAACTCATCATCTACTATTTTCTAGCGAAATTTCAATTATTACCCTGTTGTTCAGGCTAACTTATTTGCCAAATTTTATCCTCGTCAATTTGAAACTGAAGTACGACCTCTCGATTTAAGTTTAAACTTTGATTTAGAATATAACTCTGCATTCTCCCTCTCAGAGCTCCAATTGGCGATTTCTAAATGCATATTTACTTCAACTGGTCCTGATTTCATATCAGCTAAAATTTTGAAGGGTCTATCAAACACAGCTTTACGATCCCTTTTGACACTCATAAATAACTCTTGGTTAAGCGGTATTGTTCCCCCGTCTTTGAAAAAATTCATCATGATTCCTATAATAAAACCTGGGAAAGATACTACATCAGTTAATTCTTATCGCCCAATATCTCTTACAAGCGTTCTATGTAAGGTCATGGGACGCATGATATTAAATCGTCTAACAAATCATATCTCCCTTTCCAAATATTTTCATCCAAATCATCATGGATTTATGCCTTATAGAGGAAGCGATAGTGTTCATTCAATGCTTCATCATCATATTATTGCTTTACGCTCACAGAGAAAATATATCATATGCGAAACTGTTAACATATCTCAAGCTTACGATTCAGTGTGGCCAGACGGTCTTATTTATAAGCTCCTCCAATTTGATATCAGAGGAAATGCTGCTCATTGGATGTTAGATTCTTTATCGGATGGAAGTTTTAAAGTGAAATGGTGTGGAACTTTATCTCAACCCACTTTCTCTAATAGAGGTGTTCCTCAAGGCAGTGTTCTTCCTCCCTTTCTATGACTTATATGTCAGATATTTACGAAGTTTTCTCTCCTGACATTAAGCGTTTTATTTATGCTGATGACATAATCCTTTTGGTTGTTCATTCATCACAAGAAAATCTACAGCAAAAAATGCCGACTGCAATCATAAAACTTGAACAATGGTGTGAAGAATGGAAACTATAAATTGATTTCTCAAAACGTTCAGTCATTGATTTACAGGAGGACAAAATTTACAGGAGGTTATCCAAAAAACCTCCTGTAAATTTTGAACTAACTATCAACCAATTACCTATTTTTTGGTCTAAGCACATAAGAATTCTGGGCTTCTATTTTACTAATAACTTAACCTTCAAGTATAATTTTCAAATGAAAAAAGAATCCATCCAGAAGAAAACTAATGTTTTAAAAGCTGTTTCAGATAATAGATGGGGAGCAAAAATTAATCACTTACTTCAAATTGTTTAGTCCTTCATTACAACTAGTCTGGACTATGGATGTCATGTATTTACATCTATGAGCTTATCAGACCGAAAAATCTTGGATCCGATGTATCACTTAGTTCTTAGAATTGCTACAGGTCTTCCACGCTGGACACCAATTCCACTTCTTCTGAAATAAGCAGGGATCCTACCTCTTTCTGTAAGACAAAACTTTCTCTCTACAAGGATGTACATTAGAAACATTGTACTTTCTACTAGATCTCCATGTGGTAGTTTGTGGGAATCAGTGCCATACAGCCATATCTCTGGCGCTCTTCCTGTATCTTTGCGAGTGAAAAAATGGCACGAAGAAAATGGAATTCAAGAATCGCATATTTTAAGAGTTCCTGCAAAACCTACAAATGTTAAAATTAATTTAAAAATATTTCTTAGAAATATACTTTTCAGACTAAAAATCTTCCTACAAATACTATGAATGAGCTCTTTGAACAGCATACTACTTCTGAATGGTCCAATCACATATTATTATTTACTGATGCATCTAAAATAGAAAATAAACTTTGAATCGCTGCTTATAACAGCAGAAATAACTCCCTTTGTTTCCGGGCAAATCAATAACTCTAATTCCATCTTTACGGCAGAGGCTTTTGCTTTATATCTGGCGGTGACTAAATTCTGCATTTCTCAATACAACTATGTCATATTATCAGGCTCCTTATCCTGTCTAAGCAGTTTGAAAACTCTCTCAACCTCTTCTCCAATCATCATTCAACACATCGGATCAGCTTTAGGAAATGGAACTAAGATTTGCGAATCTATTCAATTAGTTTGGATTCCAGGTCATTCCGGAATTCCTGGGAACGAAAAAGTAGATGCTCTTGCAAAATAGGCTATTAATAAAAGTATTATTCAGCACTCGATTTCACCTGAAGACCTTATCCATAATATAAGAAACATTTTAATCAATTATAATAACAACGAATGGAATAAAAGTAAATCTGCCTCTAACTTTTCGAACATGTCTTCTATCACGAAAATTCCCCGCAATTATATTAATTGTCGCCTTGAAGAAGTGTGGTTAGCTAGAGTTAGTACTAGATATCTTCCAACAAATGCTAAATTACAAAAATTCCGACTTTCTTCAACGGATAAATGCTCTTGTGGAGAAAGAGAAACCATGGATCACATAATACTATCGTGTCCTCGATATGATAAAGCAAGAAATTCTTTAAGAGAAAAACTTGGTATCGAAGCTCTTTCTGTCTCTTAAACCTTAGATTTGTCAACGAGTCCAGAAGAAAATTGACGCAATAATTTCTTTTTTGAAACAAATTAATAGATTCTAATTTTTTTCTCGTCTTTGTATTTCCAAGTGGCCTAATTTTCCCCTTCATTTGTCAATCAAACACCGTGCTTATCTTTTCGTTATGATTGTCTTTTTTTTTTAAACTCATCAATCCATCAATTTTTGTTTAGGTTTCAAATAAAAACTCAATTTTACTCAATGCAAGCTATAAGCCTATGAGCATAAAGCTCTAAAACAGTTTTTTTGTCGTAACCTAACCTAACCTATTATTTATTGTAATTTTTGAAAAACTTAAATAGTCCTTGCTGATTTAAACTAACCATAAACTGGATGTTTTTGTCTTGCCTTCTCAAACCGATGCTTTGGTCTCTTTTTTATATAAGAAATCGTTTTTTTAACAAAATGAATTTCGATACTGTTCTTAAGCATTCGATGGTAAACGTCGTCGGCGCAGGTGCTGTATAATCCATGATTCCAAATTCTAAATTTTTATGGCGACGAAGAAATGTTGCCAAGATGACGTATCGTGACGTTCACGATGACGTAAATATTAGAGTTACCAAAATAGAATTTTCTGCATAATTCTTATAAGTCTACATATGTATGACGTAACAAAAACAAGGTCGTCATATACATAAGAAAATCCGCCAAAAAATCGCCAATCTCAGAATTTGGCGCATGGATTATACGACACCTGCTCCACTTTGCTTTGTTTGCTGCCGATCGAAGAATGTGATTTTAAGGCAGGCAGCGAATTCATAGACAACTCGGATTTACGAAGGCCATCTCAATAGGATGTGACGTAGAGGAAACGTTATCGGGGTCATAGATATTTTAAGCTAATGAGAATTATAATGAAGAAATGTAGACATTATTTCAACTGGAACTAAAGAAACAACCACTTTATGATTAAATGTAGAACAACGAGCAGGCATAACTACATTTCTATGAAGCTCACCAATCAATGTAGAAGATGTATAATACTTTTTGTCACGACTATCTCTGCATTTTAAATAAATTGCGTCACTGTCATCAAATTGGGCTATTGCTTAACTATCGTCAGCACATTTGGAAACACTTTTTGCTTTCGAGTGTCCCAATCACTCATAGTTTATTTTAAATGAACCCCATGAATCCATATACATGAATTATTCTCTAAAGAACAAACTCACAAATTTAATAACGATTTTAAATTTCTCAATGAATTAAAATTTTTATGTAAAAAACCTAGTGGGCATCAAATTATAATAATTTAACTTTCGTTTGCGACACTAGAAAAACGTAACTTCCTTTGAAATGTTCCTGGTTTTTACAGTATATTTAAATAATTTTTAAATGAATCACATAAAAAATATGCATATTAATTTAATTTTCTAAAAAGCAAAATCAAGAAATTAATTTTTAAAAAACCTTTATTTTCTATGAAAATAAAGGTTTTTTAAAAATTCTATGAAATCTATGTCGAGCAACTATAAAAAAAGGAATTGAAGAAAAGTTTTTACATATAACGAAGAGATATACTTTTATTCGGTTTTTAAAAACAGATGGAAAAATCGAGGTTTTCTGCAGTCTTCCATCCTAAAATATAGTTTCTAATAACGGAGTCTCTTGTTAAATCTAAAGCCGCAATTTATATTTAAAAAAGAAATCTAATCACTTAAAAACCAACCGTAAAATATTTAAAAGGCTATGCGGGAACTATGAACAAAATTATACTTTATGACGATGGATAATCAAAGCAATAAAATAAAGATAATCAAAACATTTTAATATAAACAAAGCAAAAAATACACATAATGAAAGCAAAAAAAAAAAAATAAATAAATGCCGCCCAATGTGTCTAGTGGTCAGCATGCCTGACTGCGGATAAGGAGGTCCTGGGTTCGAATCCCGGTTCGGGCATGGATGTACTTTCTCTCTCTATCTATCCTGTCTTTGTCCTTTCCTTGTATGAATGTGGTGTGAATGGTTGCCTACCCTATAAACGGGTCCCTATGGCATGTGTGTAGAGCAAAGTCGGACTTTCACCTTCATGGTGCTTTGATAAAAGCGAAAGACGACTTAAATTCGCATAGCCAAAGCATAGCGAGCTAAGCTTATCCAAGTGTCATTAGTAACAATAACAACAACAAAAAAATAAATACATATGATATTCATTATATTACCCTAAATAAATTTACCCACATAAAACTATACATCAGTGTTATATTAACATTGTTTGGCTATTAAAATATTGAAACATATTGTTATTAAATTTTTAAATATTACTTTGTCTTAAAATATCTCAAACAGATTTTAAATGATCAGAGTTTGGGTAAAATTTGCGCAATTTAGTCGTAATCTACATTAAAACGGCATTTCGAGGGACTTGGCGATTCTTGGGTGACATTCTTGGCGATTTGGCGATTATTTGGTGAAAAACAGTTATTTTTGGAAAATTCCAGCACCGAAGCTCTAGGGCGAATATTAAGCGAGATAGCCTAACATCTTCCAGAATCTTTGGCGAAATTGCGCCAAGTCAGGTATAAGTACCTCGACCTAACGTAGTAGGGGAATGAGTGAAGAAAATAATGAATTCTCTCTCTTCTTCTCTAAATGTGCAGAGTCTGAAACTAAAATGCCTTGAATGCTAATCTAGTGCATATAAGCTGTTGTTCTCTGTTTCAAGTATTAGACACTTCCGTGACTGGAACCTGTTTCCTGTTGTATTATTTGAATTAGAGCTGTGTAACCGTGGCTTCTGCAGTTGAAATTCCTCGTATATAGCATATTAGTGGCGAAGAATATAATTGCGATTGGAAAGGTTTGGATATATTTATGGTTGCAACAAACATAATCCGCTTACTATCAATAAAAAAGAAATAAATAAAATTTTAATTTAGAGTAAATTAATTAGAGAAAATTTCCCGCTAGAATCTACTAGTTCTCTAATATATGGACAGGCAAAGGAAGACTCTACTTGATGGGAACAATAAAATCCCAGGCTCCTTACCACGAGCTGTTGGTGTCGCTTGTTACCCTGTGACAACTGGACATGACTTCCTGCAAAAGCATCTGCATCGAATGGGTGTAATGGACGCTGCTCATTGTTCGTTGTGCAATCATGATGCTGCTCACCTCAAGAACTGCCCTGAAGTTTTAAAGTTTATGACTGACAACTCTTTTGAGGCTACTAAAGGAGTTTACTCTTGTTTTTATACTTGTTCATCTTTCTATGGGCTGCTCGTCGATTAATGGCAGAGATGCCGAGGACGAGCGTAAGATAAAAAAAATTATCTAATATCGGAAAAGTTAAAATGAGGAAAGTATGAAAAAGATATAAAACTAAAACGTGTGTTACTGTCACAAACATTCCTTAAAACCCATTTTCTAAGACGAAACTTCATCCTTATATCCAAACGATATTCCGTACGTTAAGTTCCATCAAGATAAGGCTAAAACATGCCTCGATATCTATTGCTTTTTCTTAAAAAAACAAGAAAAGAAACAGAAATTCATATTATTGAATCTAGTGGGCAAATCCAGTGGGTCATCCAGTGGGAAAAAAGCACTTTTTAAATATCGATAAAATATTGTTTTTCCAATCGATAAATATTGTTTTTCCAAAATTCTTCAAGAAAAGAAACAGAAATTCATATTATTGCATCTAGTGGGCAAATCCAGTAGGGAAAAAAGTACTTTTTAAAATTCAATAAAATAGTAAATATAGTTTTCCCAAAATTCTGTGTTTCCAAATTTAAGGTATGAATGTGAAAAGGAGGATAGTTCTGATAACATACCAAATTTTTCACTATTCCAAGATTCTTACTCATACTGAATATTTTTAAAATGAGGAAAAAGAAGACATTTCTTTCTGGAGGTGAGTGGAGTTCCGTTACAGCGGAGAATAGGACAATCAAAATTTCGAAATAAAACATTTTTTTTATTTAAGGTAGGTAGCTATGAGCAATTTGAAATGAATACCATTGTATTTCGGTTAACTTTCAGACAAAAGTTTGAAGTAAGTTCATAATAATGATTCTGTTCTTTTAATTTTTCCAATAAATTTTTTTGTGTTTTTCTCTGTTTTTTGTTTTTTAATATAATAATAATAAATAATAATAAGATAATAAATGATAATAAATAATAATAAGATAATAAATAATAATAAGATTTTACTAATGTCGAATGAAGTCTTAGCTAAAATAACGAAATTAAATCCTTTGCAGCTAAAAATTCTACCGAAAATGAAATTTTTTTTTTTACGAAATAGGAGAGTTTAATATTTTTTGCCATGCCAAAAGCAATTTCAGCAACTGAAGCGAAAAAATTATGGCGGATCGGGAACTCTGGAAGCAAAACAAACCTCTTGGAAAAAGTTATAACGTGTCAATATATACATTTATTTCCCTATTTTAACATTTCAGAAATACTGAAAAATAAAAATGAGACATCCATGTTTCATTTTAATTCAGAAAAAATATTTTTCTGCTGTACTTCAAATGCCTTTAAGAGGTTTTACAAAAATTGAGTAGGAAAGATTCACCACAAGCCCAAAAGAAAAATATTTCACCAAAATCTCACTCAGCAAACCCACACAAATTGAAACACATTCAGAGAAAATATGTTTTGCTATCTTTTTTATCACCAAAATAAATACATCTTTTAGATGTTAAAAACAAGAGCTAAGAAAAATATTTTTTGGGGATTAAATCCAAAAAATGAAATAATAGAAATACTTAAAAGCAAAGCATTTTCATCGGAAAAACACTAATAAAATTTGAGAATCGAATATTTTTAAAAAAATTCTAAATTTTTTTTATCTTATACGTGGCCGCTAAGAATATTTTAGTTTTCGGCAGCACAAAGGGAGTGCATGAGAGCATCTGCTCTAGCAAAGTTCACAGCAGGTGTTCTATAGTAACCCTATAGGAGTGAATCTTCGTAATGTAGAAGCAGACACCAATCAGAACAGTAGATCTTTCTAGCACCTAATGAGGCATCATTTCACTTGATGACAAACAAAAGCTTTTTTACATGCCTTTGCCACCATGAGGAAACAGGGCTGATCTTCGATGGGTTATAGACCTGCAACCTTTTGATAACGACATTTTTTAGACTATCATGGTTCTAATGTTCTAAATTAGAACAGATTTGAAAACTTGCTTTGAATGTAAAATAAATAAAAATGTTATTTTTAATAAATCACGCAAATTTATTACAGACGCCTACCCTGTGTAGTGGTCAGCGTGCCTGACTGTAGATAGGGAGGTCCTGGGTTCAATTCCCGGTTCGGACATGGATGTACTTTCTCTCCCTATCTATATCCTATCTTTGTCATTTCTTTGCATGTATGAGTTGTGAATGGTTGCCTACTCTATAAACGGGTACCGATGCCATGTGTGTACTGAGGAAGTAGGATTGCACACTAAAATATGTTGTTGTTGTTTATTAATGACACTTGGACAAGCCAAGCTCGCTATGCTATGCGAATTAAGTCGATTGGGAGCGTCTTTCGTTTTAATCAGAGCACCATGAATGTGAAAGTACGAATTTGCTCTACACACTTGAGATTGGTACCCGTTTAGAGGGTAGACAACCATTCACATCTCATTCATACAAGGAAAGGACAAAGACAGGATAGATAGAGAGAGAAAATACATGCATGCCCGAACCGGGATTCGAACCCAAGACCTCCTTATCCGCAGTCAGGCACGCTGACCACTAGACAAGTTGGTCGGCCCAAAATATGATTCAGTTATAAAAGTGGAGCAACTCAATCTATAATGCCAGCATGGCACAAGACAAAAACAACAACAATTACTTTTTAAAATTTATTTGTCGTTAAATTTTAGAATTTCATCGAAACAACAGTGCTATCTTTTTCAAGGATATGTAATTTTGAAATTTTCAAGTTAAAATTGTTTAATTTTCAGCAATTTGTTCACCTTAAGCGGCGAGAAAACGCTTATTGAATAGGCTGTGCTAAAATAAGGAGAAGCACGATGCGACATTTATTACAGCCTTTAAATTATGATGCTCTCTAGTCATTAGTATGCAATCTAAATATTATAATGAATCGCCCGTTTATAAAGAATAATAGTTGCAAAAAATGAATATATTTTATTCGAAACATATATTCAACATTTGTATCTGATCTTCTTAATTATTATTATTACATAACATTACATATATTCAGACTTGTATGCTTGATTCTTGAGATCCGCTTGTAAGTCTTCGTCGATAATTGGACAAATAGCACCATGACAAATGTACAACCACAGAAGAATAACGAAGAAAACACCCAGGGCCATGGTGGGAATCGAACCCACACTCCTACGCTCTCAAGCGATTAGTTGTGATGCTTTAGACCACTCAGCCACGGAGCGCCCTGATCCTCTTAAAACTGTCCATGTCAATTTCCACCTGATTTTTTTTGATGCCACTACTTACAAAAGAAAGTTACTGAATTAAAAGTTTGGTAGGCGGTTCTACCCAAGATTAGTAATTAGTGCAGCTGATGTGGTTTTAATAATATCAGACGAAATTACTCTTGAAAAGTTATTTTTAAAAATATTGTAATAATGGAACACAAATAATAAAAATGATTTCAATTTATGTACAATATTTTAGATTTAATTTCAACTGACTTCAAACAATCATACTTCTGGGGAAATTTATTGCTGCACAAGAGCCTTAAAATACGAATGCCATGAACTCTGTTTGAAATCACAATTTTCTCTTGATAAATCTGAATTCTAATTTTTCAGCATTACAAAGGGTGAAAGTGATAGAATCTTATATTATGGATTACCCAGCAAGTGAACCATTTTAGCCCCGAAAGAGAGTCTTCGTAATTTTGAAGGGGGCCAGCAGAAGACTCCAGACTTTTTCTTTAGAGAAATCATTTCACATGGAGGACATTGCAATCAAAACATATTTAACAGATAATCATGCCCAGATTTAAGGTGAAAATATCTATGAAAAATGAAGGGTTATGTGTGAATAAACTGTTTTCCCAAAATAGGTCAATGGCATGCAACAGCACATTTCAACCTCTCTAGATGACCATCTAAGGGAGTGGCTTAGGTCAAACGAAAGAATTCTATTACGAAGATGTCTGTCTTTTCCGTTAGACCCCAACTGGATCTAGTTCCACAAGATAGAAATTTTCCGTCTCACTCAAAATCAATTTAGCATGTTACGTAATAACAAGTTATAAATAACTGTGATTTAATTCGAATCTCAGCTGTTATCATAATTTATAACTTGTTACTAATTCTCAGTTGCAGTTATAAATGTTGAAGTATTTTAAAGGTGTATTTTTTCAAGAAAAATACTGGAGCAGGGAAAATGAAGTTTAAAGAGTCTTAATAATCTTGATGGCTGTAGCTGGAGCTTGCTCAAGAAATGTGAATTTTGGTTCTCGTCGGCAGAGAATATTAAAGCAACCAAATATTTTCTCCATTCCCTTGTTAAATCAAAATCCGTGATGGGATTTTTTTATTTTCATTTTAGTGATCAGTTATGTTAAATGTTCGCGAAATAATTCATGCTTTAGGGTATTTACTAAATTCATTGAAAATATACTTGAAGTAACTTAAACAAAACAAATAGTAGTTTTAAAATTAAGAAAACCTTTCGGCTATTTTCTAATGACAAAAATTATATCTAGTAAAATTCTGCTGACTAAAATTCCCATCTAGTGTTTATTTGATTGATTGTATTGATGCTGTTGTTTATTTATCATCTTAAAACAATAATTTTTCCTCTTTGCGTCTTTGATTCTTCTCACAATCAAGGACATTTTTAAGGACAAACGGAACAATTTGTGTCACGAACAGTTGAAGATGTAAAAAAGTTCTTTTCTTTCTTTTAAGAAGAACAGAACGCTTATTTTTAAGAAACCTACTATTTGCTGACTGATATTGAAAAACTTTTTTAATATTTTTGTAATTATTTCACTATGAGAAGACACATATTTTGCAAATGGTGAATAAAACCGTTTTCTTTCAAATCTTGACTTCTCATTCGATTACAATTATAAGAGAAATTTAAAATACATATACTGAGATGAAAAAGAGAATATTACATATACTTTTTAATTTATATAATGTATAATATTAAATTTTATTTTAATTTATACCCCGTTCGCTCTGCCCTTTTTAAAACAATTTAAAGTTAAATCGGATTTAACTTAAACATGCTGAAAACAGAGTTCGATTTCCTTACACGCGAAACTGATTTAAGAAATATTGGTTTTTGTTCAAAACTTTACTTATTGTTTGTTATTTTAAATACTAATGACATTTTCGATTCTTTTTTTATAGTTAAGCACGTTTATTAAGCATTTACAGACCGAAATGACATTAATTAAGATCATGATATTTCAAATGAGAGAAGCATAAGCACATGCATTACAATAGATGAAAACAATTCGAAACTCCAACCAAAATCGAAAAAATTGGAAAATGTATTTTTTTAAATAAATTACGTTGGAAGAATATAGAAGGAATGAGGATCTGACACGTAAATACTGTTTTCTTTATTTCCATTGGTAACTCGAGACCGGAAATAGATTACCAGGAAACTGCTTCATCGATGGCATACAAGTATCCGCCAATGAGGCAATGAGAAAAATGAGCATCTTCCCAAATTGTGAGGGAGAGAATTTCAATGCTGTCGTGTCAACAAGTGTCAGTGGGAAATCATTCAGCGGAACATACATAATAAGTGTTTTCAGAGAGACCAACCATTCCTGGAACAGTTATTCAGAGTCGCGATCCATTATTGATAAGGGTTTTTAATGTCGTTGTCTTATAACAGTTTTCGGAGCAGCGTACCATTGTTGAATAAGGGTATTCAGAGCCTCGTACCATTGTTGAATAAGGGTATTCAGAGCCTCGTACCATTGTCGAATAATAGTTTTCAGAGCCTCGTACCATTTTCTTATAAGAGGTTTCAGAGTCTTGTACCATTGTTGAATAAGGGTATTCAGAGCCGCGTACCATTGTTGAATAAGGGTATTCAGAGCCTCGTACCATTGTTGAATAAGGGTATTCAGAGCCTCGTACCATTGTCGAATAATAGTTTTCAGAGCCTCGTACCATTTTCTTATAAGAGGTTTCAGAGTCTTGTACCATTGTTGAATAAGGGTATTCAGAGCCGCGTACCATTGTTGAATAAGGGTATTCAGAGCCTCGTACCATTGTTGAATAAGGGTATTCAGAGCCTCGTACCATTGTCGAATAATAGTTTTCAGAGCCTCGTACCATTTTCTTATAAGAGGTTTCAGAGTCTTGTACCATTGTTGAATAAGGGTATTCAGAGCCGCGTACCATTGTTGAATAAGGGTATTCAGAGCCTCGTACCATTGTTGAATAAGGGTATTCAGAGCCTCGTACCATTGTCGAATAATAGTTTTCAGAGCCTCGTACCATTTTCTTATAAGAGGTTTCAGAGTCTTGTACCATTGTTGAATAAGGGTATTCAGAGCCGCGTACCATTGTTGAATAAGGGTATTCAGAGCCTCGTACCATTGTTGAATAAGGGTATTCAGAGCCTCGTACCATTGTCGAATAATAGTTTTCAGAGCCTCGTACCATTTTCTTATAAGAGGTTTCAGAGTCTTGTACCATTGTTGAATAAGGGTATTCAGAGCCGCGTACCATTGTTGAATAAGGATATTCAGAGCCACGTACCATTGTTGAATAAAGATATTCAGAGCCACGTACCATTGTTGAATAAGAGTTTTCACAGTTTCGTACCATTGTTGAATAAGGGTATTAAGAGCCGCATACCATTGTCCAATAAGAGTTTTCAAAGCCTCTTATACTATTGTCTTATAAGAGTTTTCAGAGCTTGATTGTTGAATAATGGTATTCAGAGCCGCGTACCATTGTTAAATAAGGGTATTCAGAGTCGCGTACCATTGTCTTATAAGGGTTTTCAGAGTCGCGCGTAACATTGTTAAATAAGAGTTTTCAGAGTCACGTACCATTGTCAAATAAAAGTATTCAGAACCGTGAAACATTGTTTGTAAAGGCTTCAGAGTCATGAGTTTTTGTTGAATAAGAATTTTCAGAGCCATTAACGTTGTCTTATAAGAGTTTTCAGAACTTGATTGTTGAATAAGGGTATTCAGAGCCACGTACTTTTGTTGAATAAGAGTTTTCAGAGTCGCGTACTATGGTCGAATAAGAGTATTCAGAGCCGTGAACAATTCTTGGTAAAGGTTCAGAGTCGTGAGTTATTGTTGAATAAGAATTTTCAAAGCCGCGTATCATTGTTAAATAAGAGTTTTCAGAGCCGTGAACTATTGTTGATAAGTTTATTCAGAGCCGCCAAACATTGATGATAAGAGCCACACCCCTGATAGCTGATGACAGCTTGGCTCAAAGTTTTATGCCTCGTCTGGGCTCAACAACATCATCATGAGATTGTTGATTGGAAACACAATGCCTGATGCGAAAAATCTCTTTTCCATATACATCATTTTCATCAGCATGTGAGGATACAGAAGAGGATCATAAATCACTGGACCCTACATATAAACTGAGAAATATTTAAGCTGCCACTCGGTTAGTATCATCAGTGTCAGCAGATGCAATACGAGACTCTTATCATATCAAGGGATGAATGTTGTTGCTGCACCAGGAAGCTTCCCAGTACCTGAGTTGGGCTCCACCAGTTACATAGAAGCAACCAGGTGGAATCTTAGGGATTTTGAGGTAAGGACCAAGTAAAAGACCTCCAATAATTAGTCTGCCACCCAAAAAGATATCATTTCACTCGGAAGACATTGCGACCTTGCCCAGTTTTAACGTATCCCAGCCGCCATAAGTGAACAGGACAGTTAAGTTGGGATTCGAACTCACTACCTTCCGATAATGAGAACGACACCTTAATCAACTAGGCCACAGTGACCCCAAGGGATGAACGTAATAGGCGATACACACATCAGCTTTATGTCTAGTAATTTACATCTATGCATGCACAATTGTGCTGCGATGGATCTGGATAGTTCAAGCAGGATAAAGTGATTATCCCCACGTCGAGAGTTGCTTACAAATGTTTCTAGGATCTTTGATACTTTCATTTTCAACTTAAACTCAAATGCGTAGATATTATTCACCAAATCAGGAATACTTTTTACCGATCTGGTAGTCGAATGGTCTTTGATTCAATAATTCATGGATTCGAATCCCACCTTGGGCTTAGATCATTGCAGTGATTCGTAATCCGCATTAAACTATAGGTTTAATGTGTCTGATGAACCTTTGTACGCAAATCACTAAGTGACAAACAAATCAAACGTGCTATATCTTGCAAAATATGTGTCCGTTAAAAACAGAACTTCCCACCTGTGGATTTGAGGATTGTCCTGCCAGATTCATGGTTGACTTCTGAGGAGAGTTGAATCCTTGTCACGTTATGTTGCGGCTCTTTTTGTGCTGATCAACGCTCGGAGCAAAATTAGGTAAGTGTACTAGTATCTGTGGTTCTGGAGCATGTTTGGAAACTTAGATTGTACAAATACTTAAAAAAGACATGAAAATTAAAAAAAAAACTATTTTTTTCTGAGTAAAAAAAAGATTTATAACTATAGAGGATGCGATTCAGCAATGTAGAATAAGCAATATATCTCATGTTGGGTAAATAAAGTAAATCTAACCAAAATCTAATATTTCAAAGAACACAGATTATGAAGTTCAGATATTATTTCTCGAAGTAAAAATGAAAATTACATACGGAAATTCCCAAATCTGTTATCTTTCTCAACCAGTTACTTCTAGTAGTAAACATTTACGAAGCTCAGTACAAAAACTTATGATTTTGATAAATAAGGATATTTATTACGTTATTTGCTGATTTCTTAACTTTATTCAAAGTACTGTATTGCACCACAAGATTAAGTATCGTAAATAGATCACTCAACATATACTAGATAAGGTGTGGTCATTTGCGAAATTATTAAATATTGAACTCAGGACTCTTTCTGAAGTATTTCTGATCGGAAGCCTCTTGGGAAAACCGAAAATACATTCCTTGCACCCAGAGATAATAATTTTTTCTTTTTCTAAAAAATGAGCCGACCGATTAGCTGAGTGGTTAGCGTTCCTGACTCCTGAGCTGTTGATCCTGGGTTCGAATCCCGGTTCGGGCATGGATGTTTCTTTCCTTCTCTGTTCTCTCTGTACTTTCTCCTGTGATGATGTATGAATGTGGCTCGCCCTATAAACGGGTTTATGGTGGTATGGCGCGGGTAACGCTACTCGCCTCCGTGACTTGGTTCACAGGTACCCGCTGGGTTTTTCTTTTAGGTTTCTTTGTCGCTCAACGGTCACTTTTTGCTCACGAAGGCTAATTAGACCGTGACTTACGGTTTAAAGTGGATTCCGAACCACTACAAACATTCATGCCCAAGGTGGGATTCGAACCCACGAACTGTTGAACCGAAGGCAAGAGCGCTAACCATTCGGCTGCCAGCTCGGCGTACCCGCTGGATAACGACAGATGAGTAGCAGTCTCTGGCCTTGTTGTGGCATAGGGTTCAACCCTCTTGTGCCAAATTCTAAAATAAGAAAATGTTAATATCATTATTTCTTAAAAAATTATACTGTGAAGGATTTGATAGCGTACATATATTTTTCTCTGCAGTATTCATTGATGGCAATTTTAAGGTAACAGACATCTTCTTTTTTGGAACCAAGTGGGGTCCAGGAATGAAGTTATATCGGTTATATTCAAAGCGTCGAGTCAGTCAACAGAAATTCATCTGAATAGCTGTAATCAAATATTCGGAATAAAACATGGCTTTTATTCTAAATTAGAAGCGATATGTGTAAGTGTTGACATATGTTATTTATGTATTAAAGTCGTTTCCAATTCAAACTCGGACAAAATATTTTCTCGAATAAGGATTTTATTTATATAGATTTAAATTATAAAACTATGCAAGTGAGTGAAATATTTCTTCGATAAAGGAATAGTAATCGATAACTTTTATAACATACAACGTCAAGTATTCATGTTAATCATAAAAATGTTCATTATTCTTGTCATTGTCAAAATATTTATAAAAATGCTATCGCGGACAAAAATTTTCTCAATTAAAATATTCCTTACAAATGAATTATATGTTCTTTGCAAGTGGGAAAATATTTCTTTTGATTAAGGAATAATCGATGATTAAGTAAGAGATCGATAACTTTTATCACATAATCCACGTCAAGAATTCATTATTTTCCTAGTTGACATTATAATGAATTACGAAAATATTCATTATTTTCCTAATTGCGAATTAAGGTATTATATTTTTAATTCAAATCAAAGCATAATAAATTACATACTACCGAAATTAAAATTGGCGATTATTTATTAAATTATTTTGTGTTTTACAGATATTGCTATTGTAGATTCTATGATATTCAAGCAAAAGCTTTATTTTGTTTGTTTATCATATTTTTATTCTGTATTAAATTGAGAATGACTGCAGAGATTATAAAAGAATTCCTATATCCGTCAGTCAGAGAGGTTTTGATTAACTTAAAGTGAATGCTGTGTTTTGCTTTCAAAATTTTGATAACAACGTTTGTTGCTTTTACTAATGACACTTGGACAAGCCAAGCTCGCTATGCTATGCGAATTAAGTCAATTGGGAGCGTCTTTCGTTTTAATCAGAGCACCATGAAGGTGAAAGTACGACTTTGCTCTACACACATGCCATAGGGACCCGTTTATAGGGTAGGCAACTATTCACACCTCATTCATATAATGAAAAGACAAAGACAGGATAGATAGAGAGAGAAAGTACTTCCATGTCCGAACCGGGATTCGAACCCAGGACCTCCTTATCCGCAGTCAGGCACGCTGACCACTAGACAAGTTGGGCAGCCCAACGTTTCTGTAATTTATTTAAATCATTATGAGATCTGATTTATAGTCCCTTTAAACTTATTTATATACAGCATTATATAATTAAATAATGTAATATTCTCTTCCAGAGCATTTCACTCTTCAAGAATGAAAATAAACGATTCCTTCCATCCTTTTAATGGGTGAATGAATTGTGCAGCGTGAAAGGGAAAATACTTACGGGTCATTGGATCTAAGCTTTTTACATTGTAATTTTTAAAATAATGATAGTATTTTTTCTATTTTTAAGAATTATTTTTTTCATTACAGCGTACGTGTTTGCGCTTTCCCCAATATGCTGCCAATAGGCAATGCATTGGGTTGGGAATGAAAAAATTATTAACTAAGGAGAGTTTTCAAGTGTTTCACCTTGTCGTTTTGTTAAGTTTTAGATTATCTAGATGTTGTTGCTATTGCATTTTCCCTGTTCCTAGCCCTAACTTGGGCTCTACCACGTACCTCATAGTGTAAGTTTCGAATAAGCTAAATAAATAGCAAATGGAGTTATTTTTTACACTAAAATTCATATATTTCCCGTTGAAAGTTCACAAGTACATGATTATATGCTGATGATATTTATGAAAGTTAAATGTAATGCCTCCAAAATTTATTAAGAATAACATTTGTTACTTTTAAGTAACTTTTTGCTATTCTTTATCAATAACGCTTATCTTATTCAAAATGTCACACTTTAAAATTTTCAAAATTTTCTAATTTTACAAAGCATTTATATTTGCTTACTTTTTATAATATATTTTCAGAAAAATAATATAAAAGTTCTGAATTCTCTGAATTGAACACAAACGACATTTCTATTTTTATGCAGTGGAGAATTTATATGGGTCTAGGGAAACAATTATATTTATAAATTTCTCCTTTTTAACTCTCGTTGATAAAATCTGATGTTTGTGTTTCACTTATACGAGTCTCTCCGGAAAACCATTTCCCGGAAATATGTGGAAAAAATCTTTCGTCGAATTCGTCTGGAAGCCGGAACCATTCCAGTTTTATATTCCACAGCTTTTTTTGGGATTTCTGAAAAGGGAACAATATATTAGATAGTAGCTTCGGAAGTTTTGAATGTTTCCCGTATTCGGTCTTTCTCTGCAATTTAATTTTCTTTATAAATATGTGACAAAAAATACTTTTTTATTGATTTTAAAATGCTCCCGGAATGCGACAACAGAAATAGGAATGTCTGCTGTGGAGTAGTTGTTTGCATAACTTTTCACCGAAATCAATTTGATCAACTGTCAAATGACGAGATCGACTCCTGAACTGGCACCCTTCTTTCCATACTAGAGGAAGCACTTCACTTATGAGCATGGACATGCCCCCTACCCCCGGATATCCAGTGATGCACCTTCCCGATCCCTCCCCACGGCAAGCGTTCGCACGGGAAGGGGTGTGAAGCTATTGAACTGTTACAGCTCGAATCAAAGTTGCGACTGACACTGTTTTTGAAGTTTGTTCTCACGAAAATTTGGAGGAGAAGAAACTGAAGTAGTCCTTATCTTTCTTACTGCCTTCACCCCCCAAACTAAGTATCCCGCTTTAAGTGATAAACATAATGTCATTCCAATAAAAAAGAAAGTAAAAAAGAAAAGTAGGTAACTTGTTCAACATTAAAACGATAAGTTTTTATTTTAATTTAACAAAATTTTTGAACTTATGTTTTACAAATAAATTTTTTTATTATTTCAGCAATATCACTTAAAAGCAAATTTTTAATGTTGGCATAAGCAAGGCAATGGATTTAAGTTTCAAAAGAGATTGTTTACAAATACACTCTGCAATTATTAAATTAGTCGTTTCTACCGCGAACATCTAAAGTTAGGTATAAAAATTTTGTTCTAAATTTTTGATGTGTTTTGTGAAAAAACTCAATTTTACTCAATGCGAGCTATATGCCTACGAGCATAAAGCTCCAAAACTGTTTCTATCATATTACTAATATTAAATTAGTGGGCGCTCCGTGGCTGAGTGGTCTAAAGCATCACCGCTAATCGCTTGAGAGCGTAGGAGTGTGGGTTCGATTCCCACTGTGGCCCTGGGTGTTTTCTTCGTTATTCTTCTGTGGTTGTACATCTGTCATTGTCCTATTATCGACGAAGACTTAGAAGCGGATCTCAAGAATCAAGCATACAAGTCTGAATATATGTAATGTAATAAATAAATTAATTAATTAAATTAGAATTATATTCCCAGAGTACATTTCCGTTGAATTTTAACTTTTCGTTCTTTATCAACGAGAGACTGTTGGATAAAAATTTACCGTACGGTCTTCCTTGCTGAAATTTTCAAAAAGTCGCCAAGGGTGACCGTATGAAGAATTTCCGATCGGGAAAGACGGCGAGAGGAAAATGAGGTTAGACTATACTTGAGGGTTTTCTTGAATTCTCGCCAAGTTTATCGCCAAGCTGGGCGATGTTGTTCTATTTATGATAACCCTAAACGTTATTATGAAATCCATTCACGGTTCTGATTGGTTTAGATTCTGATTGCTTTTCTTCTAAGGATAAATTTAAGCAATAAATGTAGGTGCTATTAGAGAATTCTGTGTATCTCAAAGTAAGGATATTCCAGAAAAATAAAGTAAGTACATTTTTTTCTTTTTTTTTTTATTATGTGCCTTCTGCATTATTTTTGAAATTTTATTGTGTTTTGGCCACCATTATTGTTTACACAGCGTTCCACGCGAACAGGATTGGCACCAAACAAAAATCGCCAATCTCGCTAAGGGGCCCCCTTAAATATATTTTTACCGAAAATGGCTGAAATTGTCACACATATTTCCTACATTGTTGATATCAAATAATATGCTTAACTAATTTTACAAAATTAACAAAAAACGCAGATTTATAGATTTTAAACATCAATGGTAAAATAATGAAGTTGATATGTTAAATTATCCATAACAATTTTGGATTAAATTTTATATTAATGAATTTAAATCGGTAAGCATTCATGAGAAATTAATGACAAAAAGGAATGCCAAAATACTACTCTGTCCGGTTTCCAATAAAAATGTTCGCCAAGTTCGGCACAAAAATACACGCCAAGGGTGATTTTACAGTAAAACTGATCCGACTGTTGTATCAAGATTCATATAAGGGTTAAAATTTACTGTACGGTCACCCTTGGCGAAATTTTCAAAAAGTCGCCAAGGCCGTATGACGTCATACTTATGACGAATTTCCGATCGGGAAAAACAGCGGGAGGAAAAATGGCAAATAGTGACAAATATTTCATACATTATTGGTATATATCAATATACTCAAGTAATTTTACAAAATTAACAAAAAACGCAAATTTATAGATTTCAAACATCAATGGTAAAATAATAAAGTTGATATGTTAAATTATACATAAAATTTTTTGACTAAAACAAAACACAAAAATATTTCGAATAAATATTTTGATTTCGATAAAATATTCGATAATATATTTAGATTCACAATAATATTTCGAAAAGAACGAGAGAACTGAAAAAAGAAATTACTTCGGAAACGAATGCGAATAAGGAAAATATGGGAACTTCGAAAAAGTAAATATCAGTTTTAAGAAAATCAGAATACGAAATTTAACGAAAATTCCAGAAGAATCCGAACACGAATAACAATGAAAAATAAAGCAACATTCAGAAAAGAATAAATATATTAATTACAAATTAAACTGTTAAACAGAATATCTTTAAGAAATTAAATACAGAAACAATAATTTTAAAAATGTATATACAAATTATATAGTATTTTATAGTAATAATGTAAATGATGAGAATTCCATATACATAAACTAAAGAAAGAATGTATCGAATTTTAAACAGTAACTTTAAATTCAATTTAAAATTTTAAATTAATGAAAAAGAGCAATACAACCTGGAATTTATTTATCCAAACTGTCAAGCAAATTGTAAAAGACATTAAAAAATCTAACGAAGTTAACTTGCATAAATTTCTAGTAAAATTCTGAAATGGAACAAAATGTTTTAAATTTCATCGCGATGCCGTAAACACTACAGTTGTTAAAATTGAATTTTCACCTTCATTCTTATTGGTCTTCATCTATTTGACGAACATCTTGCGAGAATCGCATGAGACAAAAATAAGGCTCTGTTCGCCAAATTTGGCTACAAAAAATAAACGCGCCAAGGGTGACCGTACAGTAAAACTGAGCCTTAATGGTAAATAGGGTTGCCAAAATACTAGTCTGTCCGGTTTCCAATAAAAATGTTCGCCAAGTTTGGCACAAAAATACACGCCAAGGGTGATTTTACAGTAAAACTGATCCGACTGTTGTATCGAGATTCATATAAGATCTACCAAAACGTCTGTATCTATCAATTTATCAAAATGTTTTACATGAGTTTTTATTATTCAGTGTGAGCTATAAGCTTACTAACACAGAGCTCCAAAAGTGTACTTTGCTATAAAAAAATTATATTCATTAATGAAAGCTTTAAAAATTTAAATCGTCATTGCCGATTTAAATTAGCCATAAATGTGTGCTTTGCCTTGTCTTTTTCATTTTGCTTTTTCTTTTATTCTATTATCCACGTGTTGAGGGGTTGAATCAAAGGAAAATTGCTTCTCCAAGCGATAATTTTTTCCTTAT